>PVKE010010113.1:0-43208 GCA_004027555.1 Craseonycteris thonglongyai | reverse complement strand
CGCAGATCAAATCCCAGCCCCGGCCTGTGCAGACCCATATGCTGAACTGGGGAGTTCCCCCAGTTCAGTTCTCACCAGGGTGAGACCTCGGCCCAGTTCCTGCCCTGTGCAGCCCTGCGCCCACCTGTGGAATGAAACTTTGTGGAAAAACCAATGATGTGCAACTATGGAGACTGTTCTGGGCCCTCCCCCTTCTCTCTGTCTTTTTCTCTCTCTCTCTCTGTCACAAACAATAAAAATAAATCTTAAAATAAATACATAAATAAAATAAAAAGTTCATAGCAATGTTCTTCTAATAATAAAAGTAGAAACCATCCAAATGATTACTGAGAGGAAAATGGAAAAAATATTATATATAGTCACACAATGGACTATTACATAGCAGTGAAAATGAAGGATCATTCAATTGATGAACATTCAATGAATGCTTGATGCATAATGTTGAGTGATCACATGTGTAGTGTGATATACTTTTTTTTATGAAGCTAAAAAATTAGTAAAGCCAGGAAGTGGTTCCCTGTATCTGGAAATAAGGGGAAAGTGCGAGGGTGGGATGGTGGGCACAACTTATAGATGCAATGGTTTTGATATTGTTCCAGATGAACAAACTTAAGACTTTCCCACTCTCCACCCTTGTCCATTAGTGGTTAAACAGGCTCAGTCCTGCTCCTTTCTCTAACTACTGCCTTCTCTTTGTCCTCCATTTCATCACCAAGCTCTTTAAGAATCATCTATACTCTTAATGCTTATGGTGTCTCCACTTCCCATACTCTGGGCACTGCAGTGAGTGTGGAATTCAACACTCATTTCAGTACTTGTCTGCTTGATCTCTGGGACAAATTTGATCTCCTCTCCTCAGTAAAGTCTTTCGAGACTCTGCACCCTCTCTTGGTTACCATATCATTCACATAACTCCTGCTTCCACCTGTATAATGACTCCAAATTCAATGGCTCTCCCCAATATCCAGCTTCTTCCTGGACATCCCCTTGGATGCCCCTTAGGCACCTCAAGCTCATCATCTCAGTAGCCCCCAGAATGTCCTCCTGTCCTTCAGGTGGGAGGTACCCTCTTTCAGACCAGACTCAGAGGAATGTGGATTCCCTCTCTGCTTCTTCTTCATCACCTGCCAGTGCTGACCTGACTTGGTTCCACCAGAGAGTTCTAAAGCAGGCCTTGTCACTAGGCTCCATTTCCCCTTCCTACATCTTCTTTTCCCCATCTTCTTTTTCCAGATATTTCTATGTGTTTTCCTCTTCCTCACTGTCAAGGCCTCTTTGTAAAAGATTTCTATCAGGATAACAGGCAACCAACTTCCTTAAGATTCTTAGATCTGGCTTATCTCCTTCCTTTGCTCTGGTTTTCCTTAGTGGGGATTCAGATGGAGACATTTGGCACTAAAACTCCTGAAAACTCCTGATAGCCATCTCTTCTCATTTTCATACTCTTGCTGACTCTTTAATATGGCTTCTTTCAGCTCCAGAAATTGTGAACTATGAGCCCCTGGGCCTGGAGGCTGACATGTGGTAAGTTGTGTGGGCCACACAGGTGGTCTAGGGATCCTTCCAAGGTCAGTAGGCCTCAGGCCGTGATTCTGGCTGATATCCTGATATCCCTCTTAACCGTGAAAACCTATGTCTCCACATTCACCTTTCAGGGCCTCTGGCTGCTCCAGGTGTTCTGAACCTATGGCCTGGGCAGCTGGAGGCAGCTAGGCCTGGACCTGAGGCCAGTTAGAACATGGCTGAGGTAGAGAACAAGGAAAGAGGTGAGGCTGGAGGTGCAGGCTCACTCCTGAGGCCTGCCACAGCCATGATCGCTCATTCAGTCAGTTAACCAAGAGATCACGGAGTGCTTCTTATGTTCTAGTCTCTGTGATGGACCTAGGGATACCATAGTGATTGATTCTCTATGCAGGTAGGACTTGTTTCTTTTGAACAGTGCTTTATAGTTGCCTGATCACCTTGATTCACTGATTTTCTAAAATCTTCCCAGCAGTCCTTTGAGGTAGTATTAATTATCCTCATGGTATGAGGAGAAAGATTCTGAGCGTTGATAAAGGATTTGCCCGTCACAGCCTGCTGGTGCAGGCGTCTGATCTTGACCTCAGGTCCTCTGACTCCAGAAACGTCCTGGGTGCTGCTGAAGAGTGGGATGGAGATGGGTATGGGGCCTCAGATGGCATCAAGAGGCTTCCATGGAGGGGCAAGTGACCGCTTCCCCTAAGAACCATGCTGGGAGTCCCTTGCTGGTCTGGGACTAGAGTCAGGAGGCCCTGACCTGACTGTTCTTTGTTTTGCAGGAGCATAGGCGTCATCACCTACATCCTGTGAGTATCCCTCATCCCATGGCTCCCACCTAGCTTAGTTCTGGGGGTATCAGGAGGAATAAGAGATGGACAGGGGAAGCCGGGATGGCTCAGCGGGTTAAGCGCTCGCTTTGAAGCCCCAAGGACCGAGGATTGAATCCCAGCTCCGTCCCAGGCAGACCCACATGCTGAACTGGGGTGTGCTTCCCGAAAGCAGCGAGGCCCCCAGTTCAGTTCAAAAAAAAAAAAAAAAGGGAAGAAATGCCTGGAAGCCGGGATGGCTCAGTGGGTTAAGCGCTCACTTTGCAGCGCTGGGGACCGAGGATCGAATCCCAGCCCATGCAGACCCATGTGCTGAGCTGGGGAGTTCAAAAGAAAAAAAAAAAAAGAGAGATGGACAAGCAGAAAGACAGACTGACATTTTCTGAGCACTCACCATGAATCAGATATGTTCAATCCACACAGCGAATCTGAAGCTAAGCACTCGGCGCTCCATTTTACACATTTGACCCTGGGGTTGGGCTTGGACAGGAACCCAGGAGAGCAGCCTGTGGCCCTCCATGCCTCTCATACTATGTCTGCATCCCACCCTGGCCAGAGTTCCACTGCTCAGCCTCACCCGGACCAGACCGAGGTTTCCTGTGAGAGAATGTCGGCTTTCCAAGAAGCCTTGGGAGAGCCCTTAAGCTACTGTGCCTGCCCTCTTTTTCTCACCCCTTTGCTTCTCTTTCCCAGCTCCACCCCCCCACCCCCACCCTTCCTTTCTCCCCAGAGTCTCTCTTTCCTGTCCCTGAAGTATTAAGTTGCTTAAGCAGAGATTTCCTGCATAGCTCTGTGTGTATAGTGGATCTGACACTTTCCATCTCTGTGGCCTTTTGGGCAGATTCCTAACCGCTCTTTGGGTCTGTTTTTCTCATCAGAAAAATAGAAATGATAAACTTCCCTCCACGGGTGTGTTGTGAGACTTAAATAAGCTGACACACACAAATTTCCTAGCTTGGTTCTGGCACATAGTACATGGCTGATTAGCAGGTGTTTTATTCCTTAGTGTTTCTCAATATGTTTCCCCTCACAGCACACCTGGAAAATGCTGTTTGTATGGCACACCAGGTAAGAGTCAGCCCACAGCCAGAAGGAATGGGGAGGAACCAGCTCCCAACAGCTGAGGGGGTCATTCTCTCAATATTCCCATAAACCAGTTTTCTGCCTCTTCCCGCAGCACTTGGACTGGGAGCTCTGTACAATGTGGGCCTCTCTGCCCGCCCCCCAGCTGTGGCATAGGGTCTCAATCCTGGCTGCACCTCAAACCTTTTAATATCAACCCTGATCCAGGCCCCACCCCAGATCTATTAAATCATAATTGCTAAGGGTAGGGTCTGAGCACCAGTATTTTTTAAAAGCCCCTGAGGAATTTGATGCAATGAGGCAGAATTTGATACATTGCTCTAGAGTCCCATAAGAGAGCCAGAATATTCAGACATTGATTCTTAAAACCTTGATTTCTTCAGAACTTAGTTTCCATATTGAAATATTAAACAATTCCAGTGTGAACCGTGCACATAGTCCTCTCGTAGCTCATTTGAATTCTACATAGTTTATTGAGTACCTGCTTCATGGCAGGCACTGTGCCAGGCACTTGGGATAGTGATGTGATGGAGAGTCTGCCCTGCTTGTTTGGAGCTCCTGTGTTGGGGAGACACAAGATAGCTAACTCTCACCTGGAGGGACCAAGTTTATGGTGGAGGTATGAACACACACCTCTATGAACAGAGATGGGAGAGTTGTGGAAGGTTTAATGAGGGGGAGGGAAAGGAGACAGATATTGATTGATTTGAACTGGGTTGTATGGAATGATGTTAATTCTCGAGGTGGAAATGGAAGGAAGGGCTATCCTGCTGAGGAAGGGAACAGTGAGAGTGGTAAGTGTGGTGACATGTACTGAGCATGTTATAGGGACCAGCTTCTGATGCTGTGCTCAGGAGTTTAGATTCAGTCCTCTAGAAAATGGGGGAGTTGTAGAAGGTTCTTCATGTCCTAACAATGGTAATAGTAATGGTCATCAATTCCAGAGGTTTAGTATGGGACAGGATTACATGGAGTTTTATGTATATATAGATTGATTCTTTACAACAATCATGTGAGGTGGAGACTTTTATTTCCATTTTACAGAGGAGGAAACTGTAGCTCAGAGAGATTGAGTAACTTACCTCGATTCACACAGCTAATGAGTGACAGAGCTGGGACTCAAACCTAGAATTAAAATACCAAATTTTTCCAGTGCACCTTGCTGCCATTATGCTAAGAACATGGCAGTGGGAATGGGGATGACCTTAAAGAGATATTTTGTAAATGGAACCGAGAAGACCTTTTGGCCAGTTAGGTCAGGTGAGGGAATGAAGAGTCAGCATTGACCCCTGTGTTTCTAGCTTGGGTTTATTTGTGAGTGACATTTATCAGGGTGGGGAGCTCATGGTGGGAGGTTTGGGAACAGTGACTTCTGGGACAATGGCACATCTGAGTAGAAGTTTTCTGTAAGGAACTTGAATATGAGTCAGGAGACAGTAGATTCAGGGGTCACTATTTGAATGACACCTCCTTGATGAACACTGCAGGGGACCCTCAGACACCCGTTCAGTCTACTGGCCCACCTGCTTCCACACTTAGGCTTTGCTTGAGCTCTCCTTTAGTCTAGAAGACCTTCCATCTTCTCTGACACCTGACACCCTCTTCATTCTTCAAGACACAACTGATGCAAATGTCTATTCTCTCCTGCAACCAGCACTGGGCCTTCCCTTTGATTATATTCTGCTTTGTTCTGCTGTTTCTTTTCCCTCTGCTTTTGAGTCCCTTGAAGACAGTTTCTCTCTGTCAAGTATTTAGTAAAAGTTCCATAAAGTGTATTGAATTGGACTCAGTTGAAAAGGCTGCTCACTGGCTGCCCATAGTGGACAAGCAGTGTTGCTGGGAGCCTCCCATCCCCATGCAGTTGTTCCAGTCATAGTTCCCCGAGCCCATCACCCCCCACTTTCATCTACTTTCCTATAGTCACATGTTCCCTCTCTGTGTGCTCAGCCTAAGTGGAGCATCCCCTTTCCTGGGAGACACAAAGCAAGAAACGTTGGCAAATATCACAGCAGTGAGTTATGACTTTGATGAGGAATTCTTCAGCCAGACCAGCGAGCTGGCCAAGGACTTCATTCGGAAGCTTCTGGTTAAAGAGACCCGGTAAGAGAACAGAGAAAGCATGGCCTTCTCAGGTACTGACCCTCTCCTGTCACCTCTTTTAAAGATGTGTCAGTGTGTCCCCGCTTTGTCATGGCTGTCATCTGCACTACTGTGGTCTAATCTGGGCAGGTGCTGAGAAGTATGGCCTGGCTGAGATTTGGCATGTATCTTTTTTGCATTTTTTCCTGATTGAAATGTAAATAACATGAGTATGTGTGTGTGTGTGTGCTGTATATATGCAGTATGTATGTCTATGTGTGTCTACGTCTTTGTGTGTGTTTAGAAGTCAGCCTGGGTTTCTCTAGGCCTTATTATCTTGTGCAGTCTCTCCTAAAGGCACTTGGAACTAGGATTTGAAAAAGGAAGTGGCAGAGTTTTCAAGCTAATTCATTTGGGAGGTAGGACAGGCAAGCTCAGAGAGGTCGATAAGTGGGAGAATAGGAGACATGATAATCCTACCCCTTCTTCAGGACCCAGGGTGAGCCCCATGGCTGTGGAATCAAAGCAGGAGATGGGCAGGGAATTGTAGGGTATTGGGTACCCAAAGCATGGCCTATATGGGGCAGAAGTAGGGTCTACAGACTCTAGAAAGTTATGATTTCTTTTTCTTTTTTTAAATATATTTTTATTTATTTGTTTTTATTTTTGACAGAGGGAGAGATACAGAGACAGAGACAGAGAGAGAACTGAACTGGGGGAACTCCCAGTTCAGCATATGGTTCCTCACGGGCCGGGGCCGGGATTCGATCCCTGGTCCCTGGCGCTGCAAAGTGAGCGCTAGTTATAATTTCTTGGTCCCACTAACTTCAGAGAGAGTCAGAGTGGGGTCCTCTAAAGTACAGGGGCTTGATTTCCCCATCTAAGGGCAGTGCTAGGCAGGATCACCCTACCTGGGTACAGAGCAGGGCAGGGCAGAGCAGAGAAGGGATCTGGAAGGCAAACAGCGATGGAAAGCTGGAAGCTCAATAGAGCATTTATGACTCTCCCACAGTGTGGCATTAGGGTTTTCAACTTTGGGACCAAAAATGAGGGTTTATGTAATATCACTTTATTGAGGGGTCTGCCTGGACCACTTTCTCTGGAGTGCAAGGAGTTCAGCCAGTTCCTCATCTGTCTGTGCGTCTCCCATTATTCTGGTTTGATGGCAGTGGTCAAAAATGCAGGTATAAGAAGAGTAAAAATGAAGACTTTGTTCTTAGCTTCTGTCCTCATGGATCATCGCTGTTTCTGATCCTTGTTGCAGGAAACGGCTCACAATCCAAGAGGCTCTCAGACACCCCTGGATCACGGTAAGGGCATGGTGATGAGTTCCAGTGAGCAGGCAGGTTCTTGCTCTGTTGCCTGCTCTGCCTGCTCAAGGCCTTTGCTTGAAACACTGACTCTTGGGCACAGATGAAAACTAGTCAGGAGCTCTGAAGGGTCTGGGGGTTGTTCAAATAGGTTTATAGGTTTAATTTTATATTTCGTGTGTTCAGGTGATTTATGAAATGCAACCCTCACAAACCTCAATTGAAACTCTTTTTAGGGGGAGCCGTCTTACAAAGTCAGATGACATGTCACTTTCATTCTCAAAGCAGGAATCAGGACTCCCCATTTGTAGAGATCATTGACAATGATAAACCTAAACTTTGTAACCAGGGCTTCTTTTTTCTGACTTTTGGGGCTCTGTTAAGATACTCAAGCCAGTCACTGGCTTTGTTAGGCTCCTCAAGTGCTCAGGGAATAGGGATCCAAGATGGAGACCTGTTAGGGAAGATAAGCAGTCTTAGGGTAATTCAGTTCCCTCTAGGGAGGGCAGGGGAACAAAGGTGACTCCTTGCCTAACTGCTTTGTAGTTGTGCTTCTAACTGCTGCATTTTCAGAGAGTCCTACTGTTTAGTCACAACAGAGTAAGTAAGTGCTAGTGAAAAGCCCTTTGGGAGGGTGGGACTCAGGAGTACAGGATTCTGGCCCTAATTCTGTTGACTGACTACATGTGTACTCCCACGGACATCACCAGACCTCCCATTCACCTGGACTAAGGAGGATGATGTGAGGGTGCAGATGAGAAGGGGTAGAGGTCTGTGGAAGATGGAGAATGGGGAGGGCTGGAGTGTTTGGAGGTCAGGATTTTCTGCTTATTGAAGGATGAGGAAGGCCAAGGGCCCTTCAGGTTTGGGGTGGATACAGAGCACAGAACTAGCAAATCTCTCAGGCTGCCTCCTGCTCAGTCTGCAGAGTATTGCTGAGGCCCAGAGAGCTGAGTGGTCCTGAAGGAGAGAGGCCCCTCAGCCTCCATCTGCTAGCAATGGCCTTGTGTGCTCTTGCCCGTGAGTGGATGCCTGCTTGTCTATGTGAGTGCCCTAAATGCTATGCGTGTGAAGACCCTCTAATGGCCTTGGACCACCCTGTACTGAAGTGAGTATACAGGCAGGACCTCCGTACTCCTCAACCTTGCTTATGGTCTGTGGGAGTGCTCCTTCCAGCCTGGTGTTCCCCATGGCCTGACGCATGCAGTGAATGCCAAAGAGGCGCTCATATGCCTTTTGCCTGCACCCCAGACTGCTTTTGGAGTAGGCATCACATTAACTCTGGCTCTTCTGTCTAAACACCCACCAGTCTAAAGGAGAAGTCAGAGCCCTGGAACAGCGGAAGACAGAGCCCACCCAGCTAAAGACCAAGCGCTTGAGAGAGTACACCCTCAAATGCCACTCAAGCATGCCCCCCAACAACACCTATGTCAACTTTGAGCGTTTTGCTCGTGCGGTAGAGGATGTGGCTAGGGTAGACCAGGGATGTCGTGCCCTGTCAGGGGCTCATGACACCATCCAGGATGATGTGGAGGCCTTGGTCTCCATCTTCAATGAGAAGGAAGCTTGGTACCGAGAAGAGCGCGAGAGTGCCCGGCATGACCTGTCCCAGCTCAGGTATGAGTTCCGCAAAGTGAAGTCCTTGAAGAAGCTCTTGAGAGAAGACATTCAGGCTACAGGGTCCAGCCTTGGAAGCATGGCCAGGAAATTGGACCATCTTCAGGTGCAATTTGAAGCTCTGAGGCAGGAGCTCTCAGCAGACCTACAGTGGATCCAGGAACTGATGGGCAGCTCCCAGCTGGAGAGTGGGAGCACAGATGGCCTGAGCTCCGTGTTCCGCTGGGATGCCAGTGATCCTCTAGTGGAGCTGCTCAACAGATCAGGCAGCGAGGAAGCCTTGGCTGGCCTGAAGCTCTGAGTATCGGAATCTAGCCAGTAATGCATTCTGGATGGCTGGCAGAAGCATGTTCCCAACTGCCCTGCTGGGCATCAGCTAGAATTATCCTGCAGGAATGTGTCTGTAGCATAGCCTTCCACCCCCCACCCCCTTCGCAGAATCTGGAATCACAGAGGTGCTAGCTAGTTATTCATTCCGCACCTCCTCTCACCAGCCCTGTTTGCGGGACTGGGGCTGGCAGGGTAGCCATGCTTTCAAATACTTGAGAATGAACACCTTTTAACTATACTTCTCCAGAGGGCCAACGACTGGCCCTGAAGAGATGCTTGATAACTGATTTGTGATAATAGAGTTGTCCACATCTCACTTCCTACCTAGATGCCTTACAGATTGCAGATCTTGAGTAATATTTGAGTTAACCAAGCATAACAGTAAATCAGCTTGGTGCTTTCCTGCTGCAAAAGGATTTAAAATGCAGAGAAAACATTACTTCTCGTTTGCATTTTTATCACTTACCAATCACTTATGTCTTTGATCCTTAAAAGAACTCTGTGAGATAGGAAGGTGGGTGGTATTGCTATTGTTGTTAGTATTGTTTTCAGGTAACCAATGAGGAAATTGACTCAGAGAGAGAAAATGACTCAGTCAGGTTCATTTATAGCTAGTTGATACAAATGAAACAGAAACTCAGGATGCCCCTCTGTAAGGTAAGGTACATGGGAAGAACTTGTGAGGTTTTGCTATAAACATCCATCTTAATATGAAAGGTCAGATCCCCGAGGTAAAGGAAGCAACCTCACACCAGGGATAGGTGGAATGCCAGGTATAGGTGGAATGCCAGTCTGCCAGGTATAGGTGGAATGCCTTACACCTTCACACAATTGTTGCTAGAAATGTGTCCTAGAAGGAACAGTTCATTGTACCTCTGCAGCCCTGTGCCTGGAGAGCAGGAGGGGAGGAGCAGCATCTCACCCTTTTCCAGCTTTCCCCCCTCTAGCGAAGGGCCCCAACCTTGTGTTGGGAATGAAAACCAAAAGGGTCTTCAACAAGAAGGTCCTTTGTCTTATGCATCTAGGGCAGGGCTGGGCAACATGTTGATTGCAGTCCACTGGTGAATCACCAAGCAGTTTGAGGGTGACCACCTGAATAATAAAACAAATAGCTAGTAGACCCCAATAAATAGCTACTACTTGGAGAAGTAGCCCTTGCCCTGAAGAAGTCTGCCCAGGACTGAACTAGGGCATTGGGCCCTGAAAGGTCTGAGAAGCTCCATGAGAGTGTTTGAAGAGGGTGGACATTAAGACTGAGAAGCATAAGGCTCAGTGGTCCCTTCATGACCCTGAACTTCGAGCACTCCTCCTCGAGGACTGTACAATCCCATCACCCTTTTCCTGGAGGAGGGACCAGCCAACCAGCTCATATAGACAGAGCATGGAGTGTGGCCACAGTGCTGTGCAAGAAGCTCGGGGGTGGGAGAACAGATGTATCATTTCAAAGTGTCTTCACAAATTCACAAAACACTCTTGCCAGATAGGTGGGGTAAATGTTATTCACAATTTGGAGATGAGGATACAGGATGCGATTTGTCCAAGATCATAATAGTGGCAAAAGTGGAGGTTTCCTGATGATAAGGCTGCTATTCTTTCTGCTTTCCCTTACTGCCCCAGGCTCCAGGAGTTCACTCTCTGCTTCTGGGGCAGGTTATACTCAGATTCACACATCCATTTATTCACAAATAATTTTTGAGCACCTACCAACTGTCAGGTACCTGGCTTGGTACTAGGGATGCAAAATTGAGTGAAAACAGGCATGTTTTCTGCCTTGACAGAGTTTTCAGTTCAGTGAAGGATCCCAACATTAATCAAGAACATTCTAGAAATGTAGAACTTCAGGTGGGATATATGCTGTGAGAGCGAAGTATGCAGCACTGTAAAAGCCTGCGTTGGGGGTATGATCTAGTCAGGGAAGATGTCCCTGAGATGGTTACGCTAGAGTTGAGGTCAGGCAAGCCAGGGAGAAAGAACTGTCCCTACAGAGCTGCCGTGCCAGGGCTCTGTGGTGGGAGGGGGAATGGAAGGCTGAGATTGTGCAGATGCAAAGGAAGCTGGAGGGGCAAGAATAAGAGTATGGTGTAGATGTGGCTGGAGAGGAGGCAAGGCCATCAGGACATTGCTATATTAAAGGGCTCTGTTTTATCTCAAGAGTCATGGGGAATATGTTCAGTGAGCAGCACAGATGGGAAGTGTTTTAGGATGAGCCATGAGATTTTGAGTTCATGAAACCGTTTCTTCAAAATCCTACCTCCTTTTCTATTAGCATGCTGGATCATTTCAAATATACATAGTATTTGTAACCAACTTTTTTCATCAAATATAAGAACCCATATTTTCGTCATACATAAGAAGCATCATTATTTTATGTATCAAAAATAAGAAAGTTAAAAAGCCCAAGATGGGAAGTCCAATAGGAGACCCCCCACACAAAAATCTGGCATACCCTCATTGAGAGGATAAGTGAAAAATAAAGCTACCACGAGAAAGGGATCACAAGGGAACATGTGTATTCCAACCTTGACACTAGGTGGCAGGATGAAAAATCCTCCTCTGAGACTAGGAGCTCCAGGTTAGTGGTCCTCAGGCAGGTTTGCCCTCTGAATCTGCACAATCATTGTGATCCAAAAGAACCTCAAGCAGAGAATCTAATGTCTGAGGCTGGGTGGTCCCTGAAGGCTGGCAGAAGCAGCATGATCATCTCTCGGATTCTTTGCCTTCACTTCAGGCCGATAGTAAGAATATGATGCCATTGATTGGGAAAAAAGTCCTGATTCAGAGATTCAAAAAATGTGCATCTTGGAGTCAATGGATGATGGCAAAGCTGTTTCTTATGCCCTGCCCAGGAGAAATGGTACAAATGACCCATCTATGATCTCTCCAAGAACTTATCAGCTCTGTCACGGGACATGATGTACTCATTTGGCATAAGACACCACAAGTACTAAAAGTCCCTTTGGCCATGTCGGCAGACCTCGGCCTTACACAGCCAGGTTTCCTAAGAAAAGGAAGCCTCCTGATGGAGCAACTCTGGAAACTTTCTTGTGGAGGTCGAAATAAAATGCAATAAAGGAGTAAGATGTTGATGGTGATTTGAATTAGGGAGACTAAGAAGAGGGAGAGAGAAGTGATTATTTTAAAATCTTGGCATCAGCCACTCATTGTCTGTGCTGGGAGGTTCTCAGAGGTGAACCACCAGACACCTTCATTTTCCAAGACAGGATTTGCTGAAAGTCACCCAGTTAGTCAGAATCATGAGGTAGTAGAATCATCACAGTAGTAGAATCATCCTCTCTGTGTTCCTGTCCAGTGGTTGTTAATGACTTGTCACTTAGATGTTATCAGATCCTTCTCTGTACTAAGAGTTTTCAAAGACAAATCAGAGTGAACTGAGAAATGCCCCCAAGTCTTTTGGAATATCAGAGAAGACTGTGACCTTCCTCTGTCACCTGCCAGTCCAATTTTCATCACCCTTTGGCATCAGAACCTGATGCTGAGGGGAGCTCAAGGAGGCCTGTGGAGTGCCGAGCCGGAGGGCCTGATGAACTCCTCCCCACATGTCCACCACGAGCATTTTAGCAGTGGGCTCAGGGGAGGGGGCGGGGCTGATGGTCCCAGGAGTCCGTGGCCCTGGTAGCTAGAGAGAGGAAGGCCTGGAGGCACTGCTCTGTGGGCAGGCCCATCCACCCTCAGATTTTTCATCTACCAGGCTGTGAATGAAGCGTCAATCTCTGTGCTCTGTGCAAGCACCATCCTGAGCCACTGGAAAGGGGAGGGTGAGTGTGTGATGACTTTCTGAAGAGTAATTCCCAAGGACGCTGGAGAGTCAGTGCCTGGGGAAGACAGCAGCCTGTCCCTGCTCTGAAGCAGCTGCATATGGCATATGATTGATTACTCCACTTGCTTTGGGAATGGTAGAGATCCCATGATAACTGGTGGGGAGAAGAAGCCAGAGTCTCCTCCATGCACCCCCTCCCCACACCGCCCACTCTCCACCACAGGTGATTATCAACATGGTGGCTGCCCACCTCACTCCATCACTCAATGCAGTCGGCCCATGTGGGAGATGGCTGTGTGCCCAGATACTGTCCCCACCATCGGCCTCTGTAAATGTCTGTGGAACTGAATGGTCTTTTCTCCTTTGTCTGTGAAACTTGGCCTGTGGCAAAGACTCTGCCCTGAGAAGAGGCCCACCAGTGGGCATATCTAAGGAGCAGAAGGGGCCAGCCAGTTCAGTTGAACAAACACTGATTGTGCTCTGGTTCTGGAGGGAGGTGACCGGTATAAGGACAAGACAACCCCTAAATAAAAGACTCAGTGTCTGGGACAAATGAGGACTCAACCAGCTAAGAGATGGGAAAGGCCATGATGAGTGATAAAATACAGGTACGGTATCTAATATTCCAGAAAATAAGACAGAGATGAATTTGGATTGAGAAAGAGTAAGAGGGGTAGCAGAGGAGAGAAACATTCTTAGGGAAGGTCCCCCCCATCCCCTGACACCCTGCCCCTCACCCCCACCCCAAATGTAGTAGCCTTGTGGAGGAGTAGAATTTGGAGGGATGGTGATAAACCCAGATTGGGGTTAGGAACCTGGACTATTAAATACAGATTAAAGAGAAGGAGATTACAAAGGTTAAAAAGAGAGACTTTTTGTTTTTAACTTTTTTTTTTTTTTTAAGATTTATTTTATTGTTTTGACAGAGACAGAGAGAAGGAGGAGGGCCCAGAGCAGTCTCCATAGTTGTGTGTCATCAGTTTTCGACATATGGTAGTTTTGTTACACACAGGTGGGTGGGGGCCGAGTAGGGCGGGAACTGGGCTGGGGGCCTCCTGCATGGGAAGCACATCCCCGTTCAGCACATGGGCCCACACGGGCCAGACTGGGCCTGGTACTCAATCCTCGGTCCTCGGAGCTGCAAAGTGAGTACTTAATGTGCTGAGTCATCCGGTTTCCCTGTTTTTAACTTTTTACTATGGGAAATTTTCAAAACTTGCACAAAAATCTGGAGAATTTATAGTGAATTCCATGTATCCATTACCCAACTTCAACAGTGAGCTAGTCATGGCCAGTCCTCTCTTATCTCCACAACTACTTTTTCTGGAGTATTTTAAAGCAAACTTCAGACATATTTGATTCATTAATTCTTCAGCATGAGTCTTTGGTAAGAAATTTCTAATATCACCACTGTGCCATTATCACATCTGGTAAAATCCAGAACAATTCCTTAATATTAGGTGACCAGATTTTAACATTGGTAAAGCAGGACACCATTGACGGGGGTGGGGTGGGGGGGAGGGGGTTCTTGATTAAAAATTTGGCCTATCTCCCGCTGTTCCCTAGTTTGTCGTGCATTCTTTCCAAAAATCGGGACTTTTTTAAAACGCCGTGGGATGTGGGACAAATTGTTAAAAATTGGGACTGTCCCGCCAAAAGCGGGATGTCTGGTCACCCTACCTTAATATCACCTGGAAACACATTCCATAGTTACATGCCCCCTCCACTTTTCTCAGCGGTGTGCCGATGTAAGTTGGTTTGTTCAAATCAGGATGCCAACGCAGTCCACCCATGGCATTTGGTTGTTATGTCTCTCAAGTCTCCTGTCTTCTATAACAGTATAGGAGGGAGAGCTTTTGAAGCTTTTTCTGGGGATGAAAAATTGCTCAGAAAACAGAAGGTCCCAGAGAGAGGATCAAAAGTGAGAGTATATTCATTTATGCTAAAGCCTAACTCAGAAAAGTGAGACAAGGTCAGGCAAGGAAAAGGGCATTTCTACCTCTTTCCATTGGTTTGTTCGATATAGGGACAACCTGCAAGGATATATCTTTCTGCAGCTCTCCCCACCTGTTTATGAGGAGGCTGAGACTCAGACACCTGTAAGCCACATGTTCTGGTTTCAGGAGGTGAGGTAAAACCAGAAGGGCCCAGGCTCCAGCCAGAAAAACAGCTAGCAAAAGGGAGAGGTGGAGGGCCCACCAATGTGACAGGAGATTGGGGAGGAGGAGGGGCCCGAGTGACAGAGCTGGGCAGGAAGGGAAGTGGGTGTTGAGGTTCCTGGTTTTCAGTGGAGGATGGGGTTGGAGACATGGCACAGATGGAGGTTTGAAAAGTTGCAATCTGTTTGCAGAGGAGGCCTGGTATTTAGAGAAAATCTGGAGTGTCTCTTCTGAAAAGCCAGGAGTCCTGTTTTTATGCCTGGGTGATTGGCTGCTTCATCTCCCTGCTCCATTGGATGTGGATGCCGACCTACCACACTCTGCTGGGCTTTTTCAAAGGCATTTGCATATGCAAAACAGTACCTGACTTCAGCCACAGCGGTCTGTCTTCTTAGCTCCCTTCCTGATATTTTTCTGAGATATCAAACATGCTACTAGGAGCCTGGTCAGAATTGCCCAGACTCTCTGGTGTCACTGAAGGACCACAGGCTGGAAGGTGGGCACTGTTTCTTTGAGGGGTGGGGGTGGGGGTCAGGAGAAGGCATAACATACCTCCATCCCCTCCACTCACACTCCGAATTTAATCTAGTGTCAGTGTCACATTCCTTCTGGGAACAGATTTCACTGCAGAATTTACATCTCTCTGACTTTCATGGCTTAGATGAATGTCAACATTTAGTGAGCTCTCTTAGCAACCAAGGAGGCCCATTGATTAGGAAAGGCCAACCTGACAGATTTATAGCCTGGTTGACCTCCTCCTCAGAGTTCATGCTGCTTTGGGTAGCATCAAGATAGGGTCCTAGAAGTAATTGCATCACCTCCCATGAATGGCTTCTGGGAATGGTCTCACCTGATATCTGAGTTGGGCCTCTGCTCAGTGGCCGGCACTGCTGGACCAGTTGGAAGGTGTATTCTCTTTAACAGACTCCCTTAGCCTGCATGTTGACCTTCCAGCCATGGGGTTTAGGGAAGGGTGCCAATCAATAAGTGGATAAAAGATGTCCCTTTCCTCCCAGTGTCCTCTGATTCAGCCTTATCAAACTCTCCAAGTGAAATGTGTGTCCCCTGCAAGGGTTAGGCTCAAAGATAAATTGTAGATGTTAGTGAAATTAGAGGTAGAAATCTTCTGTGGGTCAGGGAGAAAATTACCTTGGAAAGAAACTAGGTGCTAGGAAGTACTGAGGAGGAGGCACTAACAAAAGCCAAATGAACGCAGAATAAAATGTCAGTGACATGCTGTAAGGAAGTAGGGCGCAGGCACAATGAGTTGTGTGGGGCAGCTGAGGTGCTGTTTTCTACAAGGTGGTCAAGGAAAGCCTCTGTGAGGAGGTGACATTTAAGCACAGCCCTGGACAACGTGACAAAGTAAATACGTGAATGAGGCAGGGCAAAATCCCTGAGACCATGAGTTCCTGGGCCAGTAAGCAGGCCCGTGTGACAAGAACCACTACAACAGGAAGGGGGGGGCGGGGGCATCAGGTTGGAAGAGGACCCAGATGATACAGGCCTTGTGGGCTCTTGGTGAGCTTGTTGTTTTCCATCAAGAGGGCCAGGTAGTTGCTGGAAGGCTTTGATACGAAAAACAAGCAGGCTTTGCCTTCTTTTGCATCTCCCTTCTGCGTGAGATCTAGACCCAGAGCAGGGCTTACAGATGTGGCAGAGATGGTGAGAGCAACTAAGGAAAGAGCTGGGAGAGCTTGGCCTGATGGTCTCCTTAGCAGCTTCATCCTTTTCTTTTCTCTTCTCTTCCCTCTCTGTCTTCCTCTTTCCCCTCTCTTTCTTTCTGCACACTTTGGCCCAAACCATTGTGTTCCTGTTTGGGAGGATGAATCACCCCTGGTGTTCTCAACTCCCCGCCATGTCAAGATTGTGTGACCTCTCTTCCCTGACTCCCAGAACTCTGCTGACTCCCAGGAAGAGCCAAGGGGCATCATGGTGTCATGAAACTCTTTCATGGTGTCCTGACTGCTGATCCAGGTGCCTGGCCTTTCTGGCAGGAATGAGACAGTCCCAAGTCCTAGGATTTCATTCCAGTTTGTCTCTCTTTAGCAGTTCAGGGAAACAATTTATCCACACAGCTATTAAGCACCCACTTTTGTATGCCTGGGTAAGGAGGAGGTGGGGCAGGGGACATTGACAAATATAGGGAGAAAATTCTTTCTGTGCCCTCAAGTTTATTTCTACTAGTGAGATGACTCTACTGCAGAGCTGACCGAGATAGGTGATATATATATGAAGGGAGCTCACATGTGGTTTGGTCTTGGGGAGAGAGACATTGTTTCTTGGACAGTGTCTTGGAGAAGGTTGCATTTGAATTGGGCTTTGGAACACACAGAGGCTTTCTGAAGAGGGTGGGGGTTGGGTGAACATGGAAAGGGCATCCTGCCAGAACATTTTAAGTTTAGAACATTGAGAGCAATATGCACTGGCTGTCAGTGGTGCCTAGTGCCATGGTGAAAAATAAACGGGAATGGAGGTGTGTGTGCTCCAAATGTGGTTAAGAGACAAGACCAGCAGGAACCAATGAGCTATCTCACTCAGCGTTCACTGAGGTGACAAATGAAGCATTGCTGTGAGGAGGCTGCCAGAGCAGGGAGAAAAATAGAGCTGAATGGGACCTTAGGAATTATCCTGGGCAGTTCATTTTCCTGAGGTTGCAGAGTCCTTTGAGAATCGATGAACGCTATCTCCTCGGAAGAAGTGTATATCTGTACATACATACTAAATTTTTAAAAATTGAAATGTAATTCACATCCCATAAATTTACCATTTAAAAGTGTACAGTTCATTGGGTTTTAGTATATTCACAATATTGTGTAACAATCACTATCTAATTTCAGGACATTTCATCACTCAAAAAGGAAATTTTATACCCTTTTGTAGTCATTCCCCATTCTCCTCTCTCTTCATCCCCTAGCAACTACTAATCTTTCTGTCTCAGTGGGTTTACCTGGACATTTTTTATAAATAGAATCATGCAGTATGTGGCCTTGTTTTCAAGGTTCATCCATGGTATAGCATGTATCAGTACTTCATTACTTTTTATGAATAATATTCCATTGTGTGGATATACCACATTTTGTTTATCTGTTCATCAGTTAATGCACATTTCAGTTATTTCTACTCTTTGGCTTATGAATAATGCTGCCCTGATCATTCATATACAAATTTACACACTAAAATTTACAAACCATTTTGGGACATTCATAGAATCCCTGAAATCCATTTCTTGATTTTTTTTATCTCAGACAACCTTGTTTTACAAAAGGGGAGGAATTCAAGAGGGAATGGACTAAGCAAACTCTATATGTTAAATATGTTCAGTTTTTTGGTATATCAATCATAACCTCAAAAAAGCTTTTTTTTTAAATAAAATAAAATCATTTTTTTGTTTATAAAATTATTTTTTAAAAAGAGAGAATGGAGATGGCATTGAGCATCTGTAGGTTAAACACTTTACATACCCATATTCATTTAATCCTGAACAACCCTGTGACACAATGTTTATTATCCCCATATTATAAATGAGAAAACTGATTCTTAGAGAAGCCATGCCAGGCTTCTTGGAGAAATCAGGATTTAAGCTGAGCCTTGACCACCAGGCTATGAAAGGCAACTACACATCCTGCCTCCTCTTGACCTCCATTGAAGCCCCTATTTCCTTCCACTTATTTTTGAATGGTGTTCTAATGTCCTTTATGCCCACAAAGCATCCATTCTGCTAGGCCTTCCCCAAAGTGATTGTGATTGAAAGTCCTGCCTCCCACTCTTCCCCATTGGGGGAGCTGAGCCTCCAGCCCAACTGTCTGGCTGTGTGACAATAGCTCAGGGGCATCAAGGGCATCTCCTGTACAGCTAAGGCATCTGTAAACATTGCCCTCAGTGTGATGTTTGTCTGCATGCCCTGCCCAGTGAGGAGGTGCCAGGGTCAGGCTAAGGATGGTGTGTGGGAGGGGGTTCTGCAGAGATGGGTGGCTGCTGTCTGAAGCCCAGTGTCAGCTGTCATGCTCTGCTTTGTCTCCCAGCCAGTGGACAATCAGCAAGCCCTGGTGCGCAGGGAGTCCGTGGTCAACCTGGAGAACTTCAAGAAGCAGTATGTCCGCAGGCGGTGGAAGGTATGTCAGGGCTTAGAGGTGGGGGCCAGGGACGTAGGGGGTGTAGGTGGATTCCTCGTTCCCTCTAGGGTCTCTGTGCACATTCTCACTTGGCAGTTCCTTTTCTCTCCCCTGCTCAGCTTTCTTTCAGTATCGTATCCTTGTGTAACCACCTTACCCGCTCCCTGATGAAGAAGGTACACCAGAGGCCGGATGAAAACCTGGTAGGTAAATGCAGTGCCGCCTTCTGGGTGGAATTCTGGGGTGGCCTGGAGCCCAGGGTTGAGGGGAAGCAGATGGGTCTTAACTGTTTCCAGCCAGTTCTGCTTGCTGGTCCAGTCCTCTGCACGGTGTGACTAGTGGAGGCTGTGTGTTTAGAAAGACCACTGGGGTGGTGCTGGGAGAAGCATGAGGTTCTGGAGGATCTTAAGTCCTCTCCTGGTGGGCCTGCAAGGAGAGGTTTGCTTGCTGCCACTCTACTGCCCCAGCCTTTCCCTGAGAACTTGTATTCGGCTGGAGACCTTGAGGACTCTGGGTAATGGGTCTACCACAGGCAATCCAAAATTAATTCCTGACAATCCAAAGGTCTGCTGTGGAATAGGTGCTTTATATTCATGTTCCAGTGGTTCTAGTTCTGTTTTGCTTTAGATTAACATTAATAATAGTAATAATAATTAGATGATAACATATTTAACTAAGGGACTTATAATATACTGGTCAAGAGTGTGGCCTCTGGAGCCAGACTGCCAGGATTCATATCTGGCCCCTACTAGCTGTGTGACTGAGGAAATTACTTAACCTCTTTATGCCACAAGATTGTCATTTGTAAAATGAAATTAACAATAGTTCCTATCTCATGGGTTCATCGTAAGGATTAACTGATGACATATTCTTAGAACTTGGCATTATAAGCGCTCAATACATATTAGCAGTTATTATTGTTGTCAGAAATATTCCAGTGGACTTTAAAGTGCAGATCCAGTGCTTCAGAATGCAGTGTTAGCATTTCAGCCGTTAGAGGTTCTCTGAGCTGACGCCCCCCACTGCTCACCGAGTGTGATGGGGCCCCAGGAGTATCTGGGATGGCCCAGATCAGAATAGAAGGTGACTCTTGCTCAGGAAGGGTCCGGAAAAAAGCTGTCTGAGACAGATGGACGGTCAGCCCTGAGCAGCCTCAGGACACACAGCGCTCGGGCTGCATCCCAGGGCCCTGCACAGCGCCTGCACAGCCCGCCCCCCCCCCCCCCCCCCCCCCCCCCCCATCCTGGGATCCTCTTTCTTCAGCCTGAACTCTTGTTGATTCTTCCTCTTACCCAGGATTTGCAGACTGATGGCTCCCGAGGCCCGAAACAACTGTGTGGCTTTGGCCAGGCCATGCCTCTTTCCTCATCTGCTATAAAAGGAGCTTGGACTCTCTCCCTCTGAAAATCCCTGTTGATGATGGCCAGACTTTCCCCAAGCTTACTTTTTAATCGTGTGGTTCTGACACATGCTAAAAATGTTGCTATTCAGCAGAGCTTGAGTTATTTTTATTGTTATAGCCAGGCTTGGTCCAGGATGTACTGGGCTAAAGTTGATCTTGACCTTGGATTTCCAGGTGGTGGAGGCCAGGGGATGGGATGGATAGAAGGCCCAGTGAAGGCGTATGGCAGATAGCAGGCATGCCTTTCTGCTGAGTTGCCCTGATATAATACAGGCCACGGGGGAAAAGGACTGGAATGTATTGAAAAGGCAATAAATTTCTATCCTAATTTTTGTCCTTGTGCAAACATTTAAATATAGTCCTCGTTTTACTCGAACACTGAGTGCCATCAGCTCAATGGCTCACTCTACAAGTGGAAAAGGATTAGGTCTGAGACATTTTCCCAAAAGGACTCTCCTTAAAAAAAAATTAAAATTTAAATTAAAAAAAAAACAACCCCTTTTGATTAGGAAGCATTAAATTTGAACATCTTATAAAAGATTTTATGACTTGCTTCAGTCTTTCTGAATTAGTACTTCTTTAATAAGTTTAGTAATTTGATTAGATTGATATAGCCTGAATGAAAAAAGTACTATGACCTCCAGGGTGCCTGCCTCAGCTCTGGTTTAGCCAAGGAATGTACGTTACTCTTTTTCTCTTTCATATAAATAGTGGGCAGAAGCCATTTCCTTGGAAAAACTGCATGACAAGGTTTGCTCAGGGTGCAGCCTAAGCCGATCAAGGAAGAGTAGGGTGTGGAGGGGTGACTTTCAGAACTTGGGGAGGTCCTCCTGCCTCCCCTCTTCTCTCTAGTCTGAGCTCAGGAGACCCGTCGGCCCACAGACCACATATGAAAGTGGTCTTGATTATGTGGCAGCCACCAGATACAATTTTCATTATTGTTATAATTTGGCTTCTCCTGGTGCCTGGTTCCCCCTAAATGCTCTGCCTGTTTTCCTTTCTCTTGGAAAGGAGGCCTCAGGCAGTTGGTGTGGCCCCACCTCAGGTCCTACCCCAGCCCACTTCACCCATGCCCAGCCTCTGGATAGAACAGCCTTCCCCTCAACATCCAACTCCCTGGCTGGCAGGCCCCTGGCCCAGGTGTACCAGGCCAGGTTGCCCAGCACAACCTCATTCCGGTCTCTCATGACCCTCTTGGGCTTCTTCTATTTTTTTCCCAGAGGAATTGTGAGAGTGACACAGAGGAGGACATCGCCAAGAGGAAAGCCCTCCACCCCCGGAGGAGGAGCAGTACCTCCTAACTGGCCTGGCAATCAGTGGCCACCAGGGAGGCCCAGGCTCAACGGGGTTCCCCTCTGTACAGATTCTTGGTCTCCGCTCAGCACCAGCACCCAGGCATTCTGCATTCCTGAGCATTTTGCAAGAGATTTGCGCCTGCAGAGTTCAGAAGAGCTTGCAGGGGAGCCCGGAGACCCTGGGAGCTGTAGCTGTTTCCTATGGAGGGGGTGCCGGCATTCCCAAAGCTCTTATTCTCCACAAAACAAGCGCTCATCTGTCTGCCAGCCTCAGAACCTGGGGTGTGGGTGTGGACTTAAGAAAACAATGTAAATGAGCATCATCATCCTGGGTGAAGGTCAAACTCAGGCAGATTTCCTCACAGGATGAGGGAGTTCAGAAGCAGCCTGGTCAAAAATGACACCAGCAAGACAGAGGCCTCTCCTATGAGAACAAGGCAAGTGAGGGAAATGAATCTTGGGGTGGGGTGTGAGGGGCTGATCCTGTGACCCCCCAGAACCCACATGGAGTCAGCATGTCAGGCTGACCAACTTATCAGACCTTCTAAAGCAGCCCATTGTACTATAATATTTTTTTTCATTTTTATTAAACTTCTGGTTTACCTGATGCTTGACTTCTTTTAGGGCTATTGCCATCTGATTTTCTTTAGCCCAGGTGCCTATGACTCTGGGAGAGCACCCAGGATTGGGGTGCTGAGGAGACAGCATCTCAGAAAATCATATTGCACCACCCTCTCTGGACTACGAGGCACCTACCTTCTATATCTTTCCCTAAAGACTTTCAGCCCAAGAGAATCAGCCCAAATATAGCATATAATACCTGTGCTTTTCTGCCATTATTACCATCACCCCTGCTGGTATGGGCTGAGTTGTGTCTTCCAACCTCTAGCATCTAACCTCCAATACCACAGAATGTAACTCTACTTGGAGATGGGGTCTTTAAAAGAGGTAATCAAGTTAAAACGAGGTCATTGAGGTGGGACCTAATTCCAGTATGACTGGCATCTTTATAAGAAGAGATTAGGATGCAGAAGAAAGACCATGTGAACACACAGGGAGAAGACAGCCATCCACAAGCCAAGGCGAGAGGCCTCAGAAGACACCAACCCTGCTGATACCCCCCATCTCACACTTCTGGCGCCTAGAACTGTGAGAAAATAAATTTCTGTTGTTTAAGCCATCAGTCTGTGCTGCTTTGTTAAGGCAGCCCTAGAAAACTAATACACCTGCCAACTATTGCCAAAAATAGGAGCAGGGGTCTTTTTAAAGATGGAGATGGAGAAGGGCAAAGAAGGACCCACGGGGAGAAAAAAAGATGGATTGCCTGGCCCCTTAAGTGCATATGGTAAGAGAACCTTAACAACTTAGAAATCTGAGCCCTCTTTTCCAGGCCCAAAGAATGGGGCTGCTGACCAGAAACCAGAAATGGAAAGGGTTAGGGTGAGGTCCTGAGACTGAGAAAGCACATGGTAAGAAGTAGAAAGAAAGGGAAAGTTTTGGAAGGTTAGTGGGGGAAAGTGAGCCAGGAAGGAGAGAGAAAAGAAGTACGTAAAAAGGGCGGAAAGGAAAGGGCCTAGGAAAAGGGGGAGGCATCCTTTCCCTTTGTCAGCAACAAGTTTTAAGCACATCCTGTGAGAGAATGGGCCGAGCTGCCTTCTTCATGCAAGTGGGTGGATCCAGAGGAAAAGGGCCCCACAGGAACAGAAGGACAGTCCAGTTTTGGAAAAGCTCCCAGGCAGAAATGGAGTAGGCCTGCAAGCTTGTTGAAGAAAGCTTCGTGGTTGACCTGTAGTCCTTGAGCGTCCCCAGTTCTCACTGCAGCCTCTGGAGGACAGCTGAGGCCGAGAACTGTGTTCAAGGCCCCTGGGTGGATGAGGGGCTCTCAGCTATGGCTGGTCATATAAATCAGCAGGGAACGTTCTGGAACAGGGGCTCACTGGGAGCTCCTAGGAAGTAAGGTGTAGTAGTGGGTAGGGGACTGCCCTCCTGCTAGGAAGGAGAGCAGTAAAAGGCTTTGATAAACCCAGACTTGAGCTTCTGATCATGACCATAGGGCTAACCTTTTAGAATTTGGCCCAACCCATGAAACCAAGGGTCCTTATGACTTTGATTAAATTTAATTATAAATCGTAGCTCTAAAAATCATATTTCTGCCTCTCTCTCCACCTCTGTCTTTCTCTCTGTCTCTTTGTCTCTGTTCCTTTATGCTATATAGATATCTCATATCTATGTCATTTATACCATCTATATATCATCTATATCTCTATATCTCTTTATCTACATCTATATTAAATAGAGAGAAAGAGAGAGAGAGAGAGAGAGAGAGATACATACACCCCCCTCAGAGACCTAGTCTTTCCCCCAGATAATCAGCAACCCTCAAGGCAGCAGAAGACCAAAGACAGTAGCTTGAACCTCTTATAGGCTAAAGGTAACATCTTGACTTAAGTTATAGTTTAGCTCCTGAGCCATAAGGTAGAATTGGCTACTTTCCCATGAGATTGGATAGAGGGACTCTAGAAAAGACCTCAGAGTTGTCCTCAAGACCTGAAGAAATGATTTATTACCCTTACCTCACTTTTGACAAATCAGCCCCTAGCACAACCCTAACTAAACTCCTACCCAGTGTCTTGTAATTTTGCCCTATATATTCTGTAAACTACAGGGAATCTGGTTTTTAGAAGCATAAACTCCTTGCCTCCGAATTGGCCAATTTAATATTAAACTATTTTTTCTTTCTATACTCCTTCCTGCTCATGCATTTCTTTGGGCCAGTGCATACCAGCAGGTGAACTCAAGGAAAAACATTGGGTTTCTGGTAACACTACTGCACTTCACTGAAGAGGAAACTGAAGCTTAGAGAGAGGAAGTGACTAGCTCTACATCACACAGCAAATTTGTGAAAATGTCTGATGAAAGCCCAGATTTCCTGACTCCTAGTAAGGTGCTCATTTCTTCCGGTTGATAAACTATGGTAGACCTTTCAGGAAATGGATGGGCCATTTACTTTACCTCATTTTAAACAAGCTCTCATCTATCCTTTACTGCTACCTGCTTCATTCTTCATTCCTAAAAATGGAATAAATCATCACACCTGTTGCTGTCCATCTTTTCACAGTAAAGGACACTGCCTCCAGTTGGGAGTATGTCAGCAGCCACCCTCAATGGGCTGCGAGTCAGTCAGTGAACCAACATGTGCCTGGCACTGTTCTAGATATGGGGTTAGGACCGCAAACAGGACAGACATGGGCCCTGCCCTAAAAAAGTCCACATTCTGTAAGTCCTGGTAATGCAGGACTCTGTCCTGTCCACACACTGTTCCTCCTAGCCTTCCTCATTCAGGTCATAGCAAGCCCTGTTGACCAACACCCATCAGCCCAGCTCTCTGGTGTTTGATAGTACCTGCTGGGTTTCCCAGAATCTCTTGGGAAGCACAGGGCCAGGCAGTGGGCAGAAGGGGGCCCTGGAAGATGCACATCTTTTGAGGATGTCTTTGAGTTTGAGCAGCCAGTCAGGCGCCCATGCCACTCCCAGACAGGGGTTCAGTCCGTGTGGCCTCTCTGCTGCCAGATGGCTGGTGCCCTCAAGGTGTGAAGATGAGTGGAGCAGCTGGCCCAGGGGAGCCAGGTGTGTTCGATGGGCTCTGAAGAGGGTATGTTGACCAGCTGACACTTCCAGGCTGACTGAGACCACAGTGCGCTCTGAGGCAAATGGAACATTTCCAGTGACGAAAGCTGTGTTTGGTTAAAAGGCAAATATTTTAAGAGATCTGAGGGTGCCCTGCCCCAGAGTGTCTGTGTTTCCAGGATGCTATTATACATTAATATTTCACGAGTGTGCAAATAAATATTTAATGCAGTACATTTTGATGTCAATCTCACAGGCTTTCCTGACTCCAGATCTTAGATTGCATTTGCCTTTTCCACTCACATATTTATTTGCTGAAAATTTTATTTTGGAAGCAAATGAAAGCCACACTGTAAGAAGTGAACCACAAAATCTTCATGAAAGGGAAGTCAAACTTTGTACTCTATAGATGAAGTAGGTACATGTGAAAAGATCTAAATTGAGGACTGGGATACTATAAGGAATTTTATCTGGCACAGGCTTCTAGAACTTTCTTTTCCCCAGGTTCTCAGCTTGATCTCATTCTGACATAGTTCTATTCACTGTTGCTCCCCCCCAAAGAATAATGTCTTCCTTGGTGGTCTGCTGAGAGGATCCCATTCAGGAGAACTGTAAACAATGATTAATTGACATTTCAAAAAGCAGAACACAGTTGGTGACCTCCCATTAATAGTTTCTTTCTTCTTGTTTTTCCCTCTCTCCCACTAGTTCTCTTTTTCACTCCTCCATCCATTAGCAAATCATAATATACACCTGAAGTACATATTTTAGTAATCATTTATTGAATAAAATTTATGTTCCCAGTTCTTAATCTAAAAAAATAAATAGTTGATTATTTTATCTAGGGAGAAATAATTTTGTAAGTATCTTTTCTCCTATGAATCAGTGACTTCCCCTGCGCTAGAAGAAAAACGAAAGAAAAAAAGAAATTCACAATTAAAAAAAATCTATTCTGCACTAGGAACATTTCATATATAGCTTCTCATTTAATCCTCATCATAACCTTGTAAAGGAAATGAAAACCCTATTTATATAAACCAGGAAGCTGAGACTCAGTGGAGTTAAGAAGTTAATACACAATCACAAAGCTAGAGTACTTGGAATCTAGATTCCTGCCCAATTTTTCCTAACCCTCAAATCCACATTTCTTCTCTACTTTTCTTAGAGAAAGACTGTTGAGTGAAATAACCTTTCTAGAGAATCACATACAGCATAATGCTATTTTTCTTACGCTCCAAAACTAATATGTTGTTTAGGGATACATGCAAATATGATAAAACTGTATTTTAAAAGCAAAACATTGACGACACTCAAAGTTCAAGGGGAAGCGTACCTCTGGGCAGCTGAGATGGTGAGGACAAGAGTGGGTGCTGGCTATTGGCAATATTCTAGCCAACACTAAGTTCACAGTGGGCTCACAGTTCATTTTATTATTGTGCTTTATTTCGTACATATTATCTACCTTTTTGTGTATCAATTATTATTATACATTAAAATAATAAAGGCAGAATGTGAGGTGAAAGAAATCAACCCTAATGGCTATCAAGGACAGGATGCAGAGGCTGTGTGGTGAGTATCCCGGAGGGTGCTTTAGCCCTCAAGACTCAATGGCGGGCTTTGCTCTGTGTTCTTTCACTGGCATTTTGATCAGAGGACATCCTGCCACCCTGTGAGAACCGCTGGGCTGGATTCTTATTCCAATTTTAAAGAGAATGGGTAGACAATACCCCCGTGGACCCCAGCTCCACCTCCCCTTGGAGTTTCCCTAAAGACTCTGAGATGCCCAAGGACATCAGAACCCACCTAGGCTCCTCACCTTCCCACTCTCTGGTGCCTTCATGTCTCTGAGTTCAAACCCAGAGGCTGAATGGGGTTTGAAAAGCCATTTGGGCCATTCCCCTGCTCCTGGGTGGGACTGTACTTTGGTTTCTTCTTTCCATTTTGAATTGAGAGGTGATCCTTTGTTTTTCCTCAATTCCCCTTTCTAGTTCTTATCAATCCTTATTATATTTCACCACTCAGAGCCCAAGGTCCTGCCACTTTTCAGCTGTTGGATCTTGGCCTTGTCATTCAACCTTTCTGGACTTCGATTTTTCTCATCTATGAAATGGTGATAAAACATCGATATTACTTTTCATGAGTGCTTCATTGAGACCAATTTTGTAAAGGCGATTTGCCAACTTTGAAGAACTTGGCAAGCATAAGGGATTTGTTATTTCCATAATTTAACTGCACTGTGACACCACAGGCAACTCTCAGAAATGTCAAAGGAGAACCACCATGGCCCGGTGGTAGTCAACACTGTGGTCTAGATTCTGGGTGGAGGGCTCCTGGTGTGTCTGGCTGTCTGGGTGTGTGCATCTATCTCTGTGTGGGTGTATCTGGATGCCTAGGAATTGTCCAGAGAACTAATGGGGAAAGTGCCTTTGGGCACAGGCTTTATAGCATCTGCTCTAATGCTGTCAGACCTCTAAGGCTAGTCTATTTGATATTCCAGGGGACAAGGTTGAGGACAGCTGCATCTGCTGAGTCATAAGGATGTGGACTCTATGTGTTCACAGTTGGACATATCTTCTTTCATACACACAGAGAGGAAATTTCAGACAGGCTGGCTGACCCTGCATTCTTTCAGAAGGTCAGGACCTCAGCCAGCCCCAGGAAGGAGCGGAAACAAAAATGCTCATGAGACCTAGAGGTTGGCAGAAGGCGAGCTGAGACCAGGGTTTTCTCCAGCTGGGTCCCCCAGGTCATGGCTTTCTCAGGCCATCTAATAACCAAGCTGGTGGCTTTGAAACTGATGGATGGGCACTTCCTGGTGGGGGAGGAAGGCAGGGCAGATTATCTTCAATGGTACAAACTGCAGTCCTCACCAAACTCTTACAATCAGTGCTGATCCTGGAAGGTCTCACCAAGCTATGAGTCCAGACTCTGGAAAATCCTTCTTTTCCCTCTCCAAACCAACCCACCTTCAAATAAACAGAAAGTACTGCAATGGTATGCATAGCCACAATGCAATTCCGTGAGTCTTTCAAGGTTGTCTGATTTAAAGAATGAAATTTCCTCCCAGGGCTGGCTGGGCAGGAAGCCTCTGTCACAGCCTCCTTGATTGGAATGGGTTTCGCAGGTTCTTTCCCAAGAGCAGATGGGGAAGGGCAGGAGGGCATTTGCCCACTGGTGTGTACCTGGTAGGGTGCCAGGGGCAAGGAAAGAGTTTGAGCAGAGCGTGGGGAGAACACACACCGTCTCAGCATTGACATGTGCCTGGTGTGGTACGAGGCAGTTTCCAAGGAGCCCAGGCTGTGGGTGAACCTGCACATCTTCAGCTGACCTATAGACAAGCTGCTTCCTCTAGAGCCCATCAGGCTAGTGCCACAGGTGTGGGTGAGGTGAGGGAAGGGGATGTGGGTACATTGAGGAGGGGTTGGTTCTTCCGAGGAGGCAGTAATCAAAGGGAAATGGGCTGGCCGGGAGCAGGGTGGCCTCCCTCCTGGTTACTTCTCATATTCCGACAGTGAAGGTCACTGGCACAAACTCATGCTGCTTGCCAATCACAAGCTTCTGGTGAGGTCCAGCCTGCCGGGGGGTGGAGTCGGGGGTGGGGGGTGGGTCTGGGATGCAGGGCAGTATGTTTGGTGGGGGTCAGGTTCTCTTGGGGTAGAGAGGGGCCTGAGAAGGAGTTAGGGGTGGTCAGAACCTGCCTAACCAGGGACTTCTGTGACTTTGTAGATGCTCATTCAACCCAGAGGTGACAGGGAGCTCATGATCTCCTGGCAGGACCCTTAAGAGCTGGTGTCAACTGTTTACATATAAGTTTTTGTTTCCTCAGATTGAGTTCAAATCTGTCTCCCAAAAGAGCCATCTGTTAACTTGGTTCTGTCTTCTGAGGTCACATCTATTTAACAAATATGTAGACACAGAAAAAAGAGACAGTCCTTCGAGGATCGAATCCCGGCCCCAGCCCATGTGGACCCACATGCTGAGCTGGGGTGTGCCTCCAGTTCAGTTCTTGCCGGGGCCTATGTGGGAGGCTCCCGGCCCAGTTCCTGCCCTGCGCAGCCCTGTGCCCGCCTGTGGAGTGAAACTATATGGAAAACCAATGTCAACTATGGAGACTGCTCTGGGCCCTCCCCCTTCTCTCTGTCTCTCTCTGTCTCTGTTTCTCTCTGTCGAAAAAAAAAGAAAGAAAGAAATAGTCCTTGTCCTCAAGGAACCCACAGACCCGTGACAAGGATAGCTACACACATGGCAGGATAAAATAGGGGCTCAGCTGCATGTTAGGGAAGAGTTCTTCATGCTGATTGGTAGGGGGCCAAGGGGCTATGCAGAGGAGGTGACTTTGAGGATAAGGGGCTTTGTATATGTAGAGGGGCTGTGGAGTCCAGGCCAGGAACAGCTTGAGTAAAGACACAGAGGGGAACAGTGTGGCAGGGTGAGGGCCTGGTGTAGAAGGGAGCTGTGGGGGTCGTGGGGGCTGGATTAGGTGACCAGACCTCCTGCTTTTGGCGGGACAGTCCCGATTTTTAACAATTTGTCCCGCATCCCATGGCATTTTAAAAAAGTCCCGATTTTTGGAAAGAATGCACGACAAGCTAGGGAACTGCGGGAAATAGACCAAATTTTTAATCAAGAACCCCCCCCCCCCCCCCGGTCAATGGTGTCCCTCTTTACCAATGTTAAGATCTGGTCACCTTAGGGCGGTATCATAATGGGTCTTGAAGCCAGGCCTGTGCCTTTATTCAGTGAGCCAAGGGAGGTCCAGAGTTTTGGAGAGACTATCAGAGCTGTGGTCTTCATCAGTGATTCTCAAAGCATGGTTCCGGGCCAGCAACATCAGTACCACCTAGGACCTTGTTAGAAATACCGATTCTTAGGTCCAACCCCAGACCTGCCAAATCAGAAGCTGGAGGGTGGGACCTAATGATCTGCTTTAACAAGTCTCCAGGTGATTCTGATGCACAGCTTTAGAAACATATCCCTCAGAGCTGAGGTGAAGACAGATGAGACGGGGGCATCTGGAGGAGGGAGCGCAGCGAGGGGCTAATTAGAACCACCTGGACAGGGCCGCAGGCCTGACCTGGCGACTGGGGCAGGAAGTTAGACAGATTTGAGCCAGCCCACTACCTTCTAGCTTCCTGAACCTGGACAAGGGATTTGCCTTTCCTGGGCCTCAGTTTCTGCATCTTCAACAAGGAGTCACAACAAGAGAATGGTAGGAAATACCAACAGCAGCCCACCTTGCCCAGGCCCACGGGTTTCATGGGACACGGGACTTTCAGTGCTAAAGCCAGGAGTATCCAGGGAATCCTGGGATGCTTGGTGACCCTATTCCCCATGTGGGCTCAGAGAGAAGCGCTGCTCAGGATGTTGATAGAGGGAATGGGTGGAGGGTGGAGTTGCTGGGGGGCCCAAAACCCATTCTTGAGCACTTTGGTGACAGTTAAAATTGCTAGTCTCTCTTGCCACCTGTTTCTGTGCCCGTTGGGTCTGGCAGGAGCCCTTCCCACATGCTTCTTCCCTGGTCTGGCTCTGGAGACCAGCAGAAGGGAAGATGGGGCCCAGATCAGTGGTAAGGATGCAAGGTGGGCTCCCTATGGCCACATCACTGGCCCCGCACCTGGGTCACATGAAATACAATATGACTGATGCCTGCTGGGGGCTGAAAATGCCCAGTGTCCTGGCCTGAGCACCTCACTGACTCTTCTGGGTCAGGAGTCAGGGGAGCAGCTATGGTGTCTGATACCCCACTACTCTGGTTTCAAGTGGGTTCTTGGTTCTCACCATGTTAGTTAGTGGCCTGCCAGGGAGAGGGTGCTGGGGAGGGGGGGATTGCAGGGTCCTATGGCCAACACATTGCGGTTTTTCAACAGGGACCTGCAATATAAACACCAGACAGAAAGGTTACCCAGGAAGCTTTCTCAGAAAAGTGGGGCAACTTCTTTGTGAAGATTCCAAGGAACTCTCCACAGGTCTTACTGGTCCATGTGCTCATCCATGGACCAATAATAGGGACCGGGGATGAGATAGTGTGATTTGTTTAGGCTTCAGACCCCGGGTCTTAGAGCCTGGGATGGAGTCATCTTTCTCTAAAACTGATAGTGGGGACCTGAGGTCATTGCCAAGATAAGGGCAGTGGATGTTAGGGGGAACCTAATGTCTCGTTCTCTTCCCTTTTCCTGCTGATCCCTGCTTTCTACCTGATCTGCTGGGATACCTTCCACTCATTCAGGGTTGCCTCATGAGCACTCTCGGGGGTTCAAATGAGATTCCATACTCTTAACACTGCCCCCGCAGGGGCTCAGGAGCCAGGGTGGTGCAGCCTCCTAAACCTGCCCATATCTGTCCCTCTCGGCTGGAGAGCAGCTTCAGTCCTGCAGGAGGTGCGAGCCTCAGGTGTGGAGACACTGGATTAGAAGTCAGGTCAGGCCCTCGTGAGGTTTGAATCCCAGTTCTGGCACCTTCTTGACAGAGTGACTTTTGTCAAGGAATTGAGCCTGTTTCCCTCTTGTAAAATGGGGATGACAATATGTTCCTTGCAGGGCTGCTGTGAGGATTAAACTGAATGAGCAAATGCATGTAAACTAAAGTGTTTATTGCTGCAACAACCATGATTCGTGTGGATGTACAATAGATGAATAAGGCTAAATACATAAATGAGGAAACGAGCAAAAGAGAGAGGAGGATAGACTCCTTGTAGTACTTCTGCTCCTGGCAACTGCTCTGGTGACTGCAAAGCCAGTGGTTGGCAGGTGCCTTAGCGTGAATAAGGGGCTGCACCTCTTATTATTGTTAGTCTTATTATTAAGAGGCCAAGTGTCTTTGGCTTTTCCACACTGTGGGCTGGGTGTGTAACCCCCATAGCCTTCACACTCTGCAAGTGGGTGTTAGTTAGGAAGCCTCTCTGCTCAGCCACAAGCCACATTCTGCTTTGCACACATCTGGCTGCACCAACCAGATCCCCAGGCCCCTACAATGACTCCCACTAAGTGCAAAGCAGTCTTGCTGCAGCAGCCAGCCCCCTTCCTACCCGCTTGTGCCAGGGGCAGTCTGGGTAAGAGAAACAATGATAATAGTGCTCCCACTTGTCATGTGTCTGCCATGTGCCAGGTGATTTGCATATTTTATCCTGAGTCTCTATAACAATCCTGAGAAAGGGCTATTGTCTCCATGTCACAGATGAGAAGAACTGAGGCTGGGAGAGGTGAATAACTTTTCAGCAACCACATAGCTAGCAAAGTAACGAGAAAGTTTGGGCTGAAATCCAGAGCCCAAGTGCTTTTTATCACATAACGAGAAGTCTCAAGGGCCTGGTCACGCTCACCTGCTGTCTCATGGGAGACTGGGCAAGCACCTGCCCTGGCTGGTCCTCAGTTTCCTTATCTGTGAATCCGGTGACGCCTAAAGTCAGGATTCGGTTCTGCTGGTGTCTGACTTCTTGGCAGTCCTCTGCTGCCGAGGACACAGCACAGCCAGGGTAGAACAGAGACACAGATGATCTCGATATGGCCCAGTTTCCTCGTGGGAGGCTCTTCCTCTGGTCAGCCTGTGTCTTCCTACTGCCAGAGCGCTTTGAACCCAGACGTCACCTTGCCAGGCTACTTTGTCCTCTTCTCTGAACATTCCTGCTCACAGCCTGAAACAGAAACTACTTAGTCTGGTGTCTTTATCTCTCTTGGGCTTGGCTGTCTTTGAGACGACCTGGGAGGGAAGCTATGATGCTAATCTGGAGTAAGGAGTGAGGGGCTAATGGGCTCTTTAGTTGCATTTTATCAGGAGCTTCTAGAAACAGTATCATAATCCAAAAGAGCAAGTGGCCAATTTAGTAACTTCATCAATGCCTCTGAGTCCCCTCAACCTCTTGCCCATTTCTTGTGGTGTTTGCTCCATTTGACTCTCTTTCCTACGCTATGTGTTCCCTGAAAGCGGGGCCTGAGCCTTGCTCCTGGCTAGAGGGCGTGCTTGATGGAACAGCCAGGCCTACTGGGGGAACAATGGGAACTAGATATGACCCTGCCTGTGGGAACTGCAGCCACTTCCTGAGGTTCCTCCCCACCCTAGCTAGGCCTAGAATACTCCTTGGTAGCTAAAGAAGAAGAAAGAGGGAGAGAGTGTGTTTGTTTAGAAATAACAGAAGCATACAGATTTCTTTTTCCTCAGTCTTTCTGATGCTGAAACCCTCCCAGCATTGTGGCCACAGAAAGCTCCCAGGAGCCAGGCTACTCTCTTTTGGACAGGGGAGCAAAGTTATCAAGAGTAACAAAAGGAAAGAGAATGAACACATAATAAGTTTCTGCTATGTGCAGGCATTGTTCTAGATTTGTGTGCAGAGTTTATCTGACTTGTACCTGTACCCATTTGGCAGATCAGAAAACTGAGAACCTGAGAGGTTAAACCATATGAGATAACAAAGCTAGTAGAAGGTGGAACCAGGGGGTGAATTGAGGTCTAACTTTCAAGTCCATGTGCTATGTCCTCCTACAGGCTGCCTCTAGGTGGCTCCTTGGGACACAGAGGCTATGGATCTCTAGGAGCGGTGTCTAGTTCAAAATTGGACCCAGACAAGCAGCCTTCGAGGGGGTGCCACTGCAGCCACCCTCACCCAGGCTGTGGGCACAGTGCCATGTTACCAAACGTCCTTGTCTAGTCTGTATCTGCCGAGTAGCCCCGCAGGTTTTTCAGAGGGATGTCTGGAATGTGTTCTGACTCAGGCCACCAGGTGGCGCAGCATAGGCCATGAAACCTTGACTCCTGAATCGGAGGCTCAGCAGGTTCTTAGGGATCTTCCGTGAAAGGTCAGGATTCCCCTGAGAGGTTCCCCAGCAGAACTCCAAAAATACGTGTACAGACCCAATCCCCAAGAGTTTGGTTTGATATTCTAGACTGGATTTGGGAATCTTCCATTTTTTAATTGTTTTTTTAATTTCCTGAATTGGTGAATTATCATGCACATGGTTCAAAAGTTTAAAAATATGAAAAGCTATATAGAGAAAAATCTTCTTTCACTCCCCAGCATATATTCACTAGTACTAGTTACTTCTAGAGATTATACATATGTATATAATATTATATGTAATCATCTACATATATGAACATATACAATAATATATAAGGCTATATATTCTTTCCCCTCTTTAACACAAGTGGTTTACATATCTTTGTACTAACTGATTTTTATTTTGTTATACTCAATTTCAGAATTATGTGTAAGCATAAATTTTGTAAGAAGGAAAATTTAGTAAGACTAGTTGACATTTTACATCAATAAAGCTACTGATGTGAGCCATATTTTATTTGATCACATACAGATAAGATATGAACTGCATACATGCAACAAAAGAAGCAAAATGAATAGGTTTTAATTAAAGTAACAAAACAACATTCTAGCAAACCATAGGTTATTACAAGTACAAATTTTAACAAGTGACAGCTATTGATTTGGTAGGAATATGAATATTGCAGCCATGATCCTTATGATAAAAATTCACTTGATTGATAAGCCAAACTCAAATTGTGGCTTTAGGATTGTTTCATAGTCTGGGTCACCACGTTTGTGAGCTTTACTTATTTTGTCTTTCTTCAGTGTTAATGATAAACCCTTGCACGGCATACTTGATTCTTGTTTGCACAAGGCTATCCAAAAACTAGTCATTAGGCTGGTCCCACTCAACTTTCAAGTGACTGCACTGATTTGACTTAACCGAAGCCAAAATAACATGATGCTTCTGATGGCTGGGTTGGATTCTTTCTCTCTTTCTTTATTTGCTTTCTTTTTTTGGGGATTCTTTCTAGATGTTACTCAGCCTCATGGATTTTGGGAAGCTTGGCTCTCAAGACTATCACTTTGGGGTTTGTGCCCTTAACTTCTCACTGTATGATGCCAAAGCAATGGCTGTGCATTGTGAAGTGCTCTTTGGGCACTCTCCCAGTTCCCCAATCACAGCAACCCGCGGGACCTGTTTCCATGATGTGGATGTCTGGTTGCCTCTAGGGGTGAGAGTATTGCACATTATACATACATACTGTTCTGTACCTTGCTCTTTTCACATAACAATACGGAGCTATTTTCCATGTCAGTTCATAAAAAGCTTCCTATTCTTTATTACAGCTACATAGTAACCCATTGTATGGATGAAATATATTTTTACCAGTTTCCCAATGATGGATATTTAAGTTGTTTCTTTTGCTGTTACAAACAAGTCTATAATGCACATGTCATTTCACACATATGTAATATATGAGGATAAATTCCCAGAAGTAGAACTGCTAGATCAAATAGTATGTGCATTTTTAAAAAAAGATTTATTTTGGGGGAAGCTGGGATGGCTCAGCGGGTTAAGCGCTCGCTTTGCAGCCCTGGGGACTGAGGATCGAATCCCGACTCCGGCCTGTGTGGACCCATATGCTGAACTGGGGTGTGAGTCCCATGTGGGAGGCCCCCAGTTCAGTTCTTGCCCCCCAGCTCAGCCCCTGGTTCGAGGGGGTGTGCCTCCCATGCTGGAGGCCCCCAGCTCAGTTACTGCCCTGCGCAGCCCCTGCCCACCTGTGCGGAACGAGACCATGTTGAAAACTGATGGCGTACAACTATGGAGACTGCTGTGGGCCTTCCCCCTTCTCTCTGTCTCTCTCTGTCTTGGTCAAAAACAATAAAATAAATCTGTGAAAGAAAGAGACAGAGACAGAGAGAAGGGGGAGGGCCCAGAACAGTCTCCATAGTTGCACATCATTGGTTTTTCCACATAGTTTCACTCCACAGGTGGGCGCAGGGCTGCACAGGGCAGGAACTGTGATGGGGTCTCACCCAGGTGAGAACTGAACTGGGGGCACTCCCCAGTTCAGCATATGGGACCACACGGGCCGGGGCCGGGATTCGGTCCTCAGTCCCTGGGACTGCAAAGTGAGTGCTTAACTTACTGAGTCATCCTGGCTTCCCAGTATATGCATTTTAAATTTTTACAAATATAGCAAAATTGCCCTTGATAAGGTTTGTACCAATTTATGCTTCACCAGGAAAGTATAAAAGTAACTTGTTCCTCATCAGTTTAACCCATTCAATGTGTTATCAAATTTTAGGATCTTTTCTAATCTGATAAAGTAAAAGCTGGTATGTCAGCATTTCTTTTATTATGAGAGAATTTGTGAAATTTTTTTATATTTTAAAGATCTACTTATATTTCCTTTTCTGTGATTTGTCTGAGGAGTCTGTCATGTATAAAATGTTCTTCACTTATAATTTTGGCAAGACATAAAACACAAAACCTTAAAGAAAAAGATGGATGTATTTAACTACACTGAAATCACAAACATCTATATAATAAACAATACCATTAAAAAGTTAAAAGACATAATAGGAAGTAATGTATCTGCAATGTGTAGTCCCAATATAACTTGCAGATGAACTTTCAAAGAAAGGGGAAAAGCCAGAGTTCTGACTATCCACCACATTTCACCAACTTTAGAGCTTGCAAGGAAGGTGTTCATACCACATGACCACAAAAATAGCTCCTTGATGTAGGTGTTATCATTTCACAAAACCTCTCTAGGTTCAGAGAGGTTAAGTAACCAGCCCAAAGCTACACAGCTGGGGAGAGGAGATAAAATGTTGTGTCTCCACTGCACACAGCTGTCTGTGCCATGTGGAGATGTGAACTCCCACTCTGGCTTGGCTACTACTGCTAGGTAACTTTGGGCATGCCTCTCTTCCCTCTACCTCAGTCTTCCTGTTCCTAAAATGGCTGGACTTTTAAGGTCCTTGCTAACTCTAGACTTCTGTGTGTGGTGGGGATGTGGGGAGGGTAGGAGTAAAGGCTGAGATGACGTTTGTAGGGATGCCCTGGGGAGGTGTGTCCACAATGAGGAGGTGGTACATATGAGTACAAGTGTGTGTGTGTGTAGAGTTAGGGCATTTCTTCAGACTCAGCCCCTTCCAGGGAGTTCCTGGGCTCTTCTATGAAAAGGTGGTTCCCTCCAGAGCTGACTCCCACCCGAGCCTGTCAGCAGGGCAGACCTCTGAGCAGGATGGAATGGGGATCATTGAGCTACCACCCTCCTTTATGCTCGTCCCTATTTTTCAGAGCTTCCATGGGCTCTTTTTTTCTGATTTTAAAGGAAAGGGAATGCAATAAGCTCACCCTTTTGAGAGAGATGCATTTTAACAAGGCCCTGTAAGGAGAGGACAATGCTTAAACCTGAAGGAAGGCAGCCATTTTAGCAGCAGCTACAGATGAGGCTGATGTTCTCACAGATACTCAAGTAGGACCTCATATCCCATTGATGCTGACACAGAAGGCCTGCCCCGTCAGGAATCACCCAGTCAGCCCAGGGGTCAATCTGGACAATTTCCCTTAGCAAGGACTAGAGAGCAGTGAACTATGATGGGACCCATGAGATCCAGCCACATGGCCCGCTGGGCTAATGTCCCCAGGTCCAGGCTAGGGGGGCAGGACTAGAAAAATGCAGCCCTACTTTCACTCTCCCCACATAGCACTACAAAGGGCCTAGTTTTCCCATTATGGGTACACCACTTGACTACTGGCCAACCAACAATCACTTGAGAAAGAGAAGGAAGAAAGGGAGGGAGAGCGGGAAAGGAGGAAGGAGGATCGAGGGAAGGGAGGAAAGCAGGAAAGAAAGAACTGGATAAACTCTGAAAGTTAAAATCTAAAATAAAACATAACAACATACAGATGCTATCTATAAATACAACATAACATTCCAGAGTTTTAAGCAGACTGAAAAGGTCTTATGCATGTATGTGTGTGCATGGGGCTCCCTGGAGGATCTGTATGTCCTGGGGCATCCTGTGGATATGGGGAGAGTCAGAGGAAGGCCTGCAGGGACCTGCCCCAAACCTGCATCCAGGCTTTCTGGATGACAAGAGCTGACCCCAAACAGGACATGACCCTGCATCTGCCAGGAGACCCGATTCCCCCAACACCTATGCTCAAGCCAACCTCAAAGTAGAATACCCCATGGCCCAGCCCTAGTCTCATGGAAAAGTAGCTGGGAACAGCTTTCCCAGGCCTCCTGCCCAGGGTCTGGTCCTTCGAGGAGTTGCTGACATAGTGTCAACGGAGGCCTGGCCCAAAGGGGAGGAAGTCCTTCAAAGGAAGGAAGTGGAGCAGGGGTTGAAAATGGGGGTGCATCCTTTGAGAAAACATAGCAGCCAAGATGGGGTAAGTTCACCTCACCAGTGACTAAAGGTTTGCTTTTCTCAGCATGGGATTACGGACCAGAAAACTTACCAACATTCTTGGATCCTCTGCCTTCTCCATCCTCTTGAATCCTGTGAGAGGCACTGAGGGTAATAAGGGAAATCAAGCTCCTCTCCTACCTTCTGGGAGTCCACAAGACAGACTGTGTCAAACAGAAGCAGTGCTGTGGGAGCATGGAGATGGGGAGGCTCCTTAAACATAAGGGTGTGGTAGTGTAAGATCCCATTTCTATAAAGTACAAAACAGGCAACCCTCTTCTGTGGTGGCAGGACAGGGGTCACCTTTGGTCAGGGGTCAGGGAGGTAGTGGTGGAGACTGGAAGGAACAAAAGGGGACTTTTGGGGCTTGATCTGGGGTTGGTTCCACACTGTGTTCTGTTTTTTTAAATTAGTCAAACTATATGCTGATGATTAGCATACTTTTATGCACTTATTTCAATAAAAGATACATTTTTAAATGAGGACAGCCTCAGAGGAGCTCAAATTTATCAGAGAAAGAATTGAAACCACTGAATACCACCAGTTCGAGCATTTCACATATATCAGTTCCAATATTTAGTACAGGTAACTGGTTGCCCTATTTTATAGAAGCAGAAGCTGAGATCCAGAGAAGTTTAAAAACTTTTCTGAGGTTGTAGGTACTAAGTGACCAAGTCAGGAATCAAATCCAGGCCCTCACTCTTTCCGCTCAGCCAAGCTTCGTCCCCGTCTGGGAGGTCTTCGATAAGCCACAGTATGATTCTTACCCTTGATCTTAGCCAAAAGGCTGAGAAGCGATACACACAGTATGATTCTTAAGGGAGAGAGAGGGAAGGGCATTCCAGGTAGAGGCACAGCCTGAGCAAAAGCCTGAGGTTCCTTGTGCAGGAAGCAGGGCGCAGCCCCTTTGACCTGAAAGGTGGACTTATACCTGAGACAAAGCTAGCAACTGGCAGAGGGCTCCCTCCCAGCTGGAAAGTTTTAAAGTCAGACCAAGAATGTGAGCTCAATCCCGTAGTCAACAATGAGCCATTCGTTACATGTGGAGCAGAACATGACCAGTGTCTTAGAGGCTGAACACCCTATATCTGGCAAATCCAGTGTCAGTTTGAACTGTCCCTCTGCCCATTCACTGTCATGAGCCATTGATGACATGAATGGGAATCCCTAGGAATAATTTCCCCCCAAAGTTCCAGAGGGGGAACCCAACAAGTGTTTGAGTACTAAGCACTGTCTTGAGCAGTGGAGGTGTGTGTGTGGGGGGGGGGGAGGTAGGGGATGGGGAGAAGGAGATGGTAGAAAAAGCAATATATAAGGTGGCCCTGACCTCAAGGCATTTATGGCCCAGCCAGAGAAAAAAGATACACTCATATGCATAGAAGTGATTCTCACACCTTGGGCGAAACTTGAAAACATGACACTAAGTAAAAAAAAGCTAGACACAAAAGATCACATAGTCTATGATTCCATTTATATGAAATGTCTGAAATAGACAAACCTATAGAGACAGAAAAGCGATTGTTTCAGTGTTGGGGGATGGGGGAGTAGTAGCTAAAGTGTACAGGGTTTCTCTTTGTAGTGACAAAAACGTAAAATTGACCGTGGTGGTGGCTATCCATATGAGTATCGTTGGATATACTAAAACCCATTAAATTACATACTTTACCGTAAATGGGTGAACAGTATGGTATATAAATTATATTTCAATAAATCTTTGAGAGAGAGATAGGATCATCGGGAGCAGCTGGAGAAGGCCCTGATGGGGAGAGGGGTAGAGGTAGAGAAAGTCTAGTGGGGGCAAGGAGAGATGAAGGGAAGAATGGGGGCTTGACTTGGGTCTAGAGCAGGCATGTTCAACCTGCAGCCCAGAACAGCTTTGAATGAGGCCCAACACAGATTCGTAAACCATTATGAAAATGTTAATGATTTCTCTCTCTCTCTCTTTTTTTTTTTTTTAGCTCATGAGCTATCGTTAGTGTTAGTGTATTTTATGTGTGGCCCAAGACATTTCTTCCAATGTGGTTCAGGGATGCCAAAATATTGAACACTCTGGTCTACAGGATAAGCAGGATTTCCAATGCCTTCCCAAGAGGAAAGAGAAGCCCTCCCTCCTGCCCCTCTCCCCACCCCCCGCCCCCCAGTCATGGGTATCTTGCCAGAAGATCCATTAAGTCCAGATCTTAGAGAAAAATCCAGGAGCCCATCTCAGGAACTGATGGGGGTCCAGTACCTGACTCTAGCAAGAGTGGAGAGGCAGCACCGCTTCCTGTGGCCACAGGGAGGGAATTTGGTTGTGATTGGCAGCTCTCTAGCTGGTGGCCACATAGCCAGGTCCTTGACAGATTAAGTGGTTGACAATAGACTCTCATCAAATGTTCACTAAATAGCCACCATCCTCTGCCTGTCCAACACAAGATACAGAAAGACACAGGCCACAGCCACAAGGAATTTCAAAGTCCAGTCTGCCAAGAGGGCTGAAATTTACCTACCACAAAACACTTCTTTTAGAGGGGTAAAGGCCATTAATAGTATTATAGAATCTTAGACCCTGAGTATAGCCTCTGTTTTATATGAGAATTCATCAGTTATGTAACCTTGAGCTAGTCATATGATGTCTGAACCTCAATAAAATATGATAAAGAAATCTACTCTGCCTTCATCATGCTATCTCATGTAAACAAATATGTGGATTGGAAAATTCTGTGTACACATTGGTTATAAAATTAATGAACTACAAGCATTATTCCCAGTAGTCAAAAGGTGGAAACAATCCAAATGTCCATCAATTAATGAATGAATAAGCAAAATGTGGCACATACACACAATGTAATATTGTTTAGCCTAAAAAAGGAATGAAGTTCTGATACAAGGATAAACTTTGAAAATGTTATGATAAGTGAAATATGCCAGGCACAAAAGCCAAATGTGGGGAAGCCGGGATGGCTCAGTGGGTTAAGCGCTCACTTCGCAGCACCGGGGACCGAGGATCGAATCCCGGCCCCAGCCCGTGCGGACCCATGTGCTGAACTGGGAGCTCCCCCAGTTCAGTTCTCTCTCTGTCTGTCTCTGTCTCTCTCACTCTGTCAAAAATAAAAATAAATAAATAAATATTAAAAAAAATTATTTTAAAAGCCAAATGTATGATTCCACTTATATGGGGGACACAGAATATCAAATTCATACAGACTCAAAGTAGACTAGTGGTTATTAGGTGCTGAGGAGAATGGACGATGGGAATACTATCTAAAGAGTACAGAATTTCATACAGAGGACCCTGACACTACTGCCCCTTCCACACCCCTGTCACATCAAGAGCAAAACAGCAGTCTAGTAACGTTTCATTCCCATTTTTATTTTATTATTTTGAGAGAAGGTGTGTGTGTGTGTGTGTGTGTGTGAGAGAGAGAGAGAGAGAGAGAGAGAGAGAGAGAGAGAGAGAGAGAGAAGGGGGAGGGCCCAGAGCAGTCTCCATAATTGCACATCATTATTTGTGATATGGTTTCATTCCACACAGGTGGATGTGGGCTGTGTAGGGTGAGAACTGAACTGGGGGCCTCCTGCATGGGAGGCAAGAACCTTCTCCACCATTCCAGCAGTTACCAGTTGCACTGTAGTTCAGCACATGGAGTTGCATGGGCCAGGGCTGGTAATCAAACCCTGGACCTTGCAATTTCTAGGTAAGTGCTCACCTGCTGAGCTATCCTGGCTTCCCTCGTTTTGTTTTTTTTAACTAAGATGTAGAAAGAGTTCTAGAGATGGATAGTAGTGATGATCAGGTGACAATGTGAATATACTCATGCCACTGAACTGTACTCTGAAAAATGGTAAATTTGATGTGTATTTACCACAATAAATACCACAATTAATAAACTTTGGGGGGAATCCGGGATGGCTCAGCGGGTTGAGCGCTCGCTTTGAAGCCCCGAGGATCAAGGATCGAATCCCGGCTCCGGCCCAGGCAGACCCACATGCTAAACTGGGGTGTGCTTCCCAAATGCAGTGAGGCCCCCAGTTCAGTTAAAAAATTAATTAATTAATTAATTAAGCCACTGTGTTCATCAAACATATTAGGGGAAAAACGACAACCCCTTTAAAAAATAAAAAAAATAAAAATAAATAAATAAACTTTGGGATGTCAGGATAGCTCAATAGGTTGAGTGCTTGCCTTACACCTGCGAGGTCTGGGCATTGAATCCCAGCCCCAGCCTGTGCCCTGGCCCATGCAAACCCATGTGCTGAACTGTGGCACAACTGGTAACTGCCAGGATGGCATGGCTGTGACAGTTCTCGCCTCCCATGCAGGAGGATCCTCGTTCAGTTCCCACCCCATGCAGCCCACATCCACCTGTGTGGAATGAAGATGTGTCACAACTAATGATGTACAACTATGGAGACTTCTCTGGGCCCTCCCCACTTCTCTCTGTCTCTCACCTTCTCTCAAATAATAAAATAAACCTTTAAAAAATTTTAATAAAATAAGAGCACAAGAAATTAGGATGATATATCCTAGCTTGTGGCCTGGCTGGACTCTACCACCCACCACCCATTCCTCACCTTCCCACCTTCCCTGTAGAAACCACTATCATGAATATAGTGTAGATTATCTGCATATATAATTTTATGCTTTTGCTAACATTTATGTATCCATAAACATTATGAGGTATTGTTTTGCAGATATCTAAACTTTTTTGTGCACTGTCATATTGTATATTTCTTTTCCTTTTTTTTTTTAATATTATTATATTTTATTGTTAAATTTAATGGGGTGACATTGGTTGGTAACAATTAGATACTTTCCCGATGTACAACTCCACATCACATCACCCATGCATCGCATTATGTGCCCAGCTCCCAGAATCAGGTCCCCCTCCAACACCAT
>PVKE010010112.1:0-43219 GCA_004027555.1 Craseonycteris thonglongyai | reverse complement strand
ACTTGCATGACTGTGGTTTTTGAAGGTGGCTTTGCTTCCAGTTTGGTCCTCAGTGAGTGCAGGCCTGGTGGAGAGGACGCTCATTTCTACACCTCACTCACAATGACCTGTGGCCACAGCCTTGTTTTAAGTTGGTGGTTGTCTGTGGGTGTCCTCTTGGTTATGCGCTGCTCCTATCTCTGCAGCAGGCTCTGTTCTACCCGCCACACCACCACCAAAGTTCTGCAACCCAGCTTCAAGGGACACGTCAGTAGATGCTCTTGGTATCTGCCAATCTGTCCTTTCCCTGTTTCTCTATTCAGCTCCCTCGGGACACCAGCGAAAGTGTCATGCTGCCACTCACCTCCACGCATTCCCATCCAGGTGAGGTGAGACGTAAGCACCATGCCATTCAGGGGGTTGGCTGAATTCCAGGGCCTCGTGTTCTCCCACCCCGATTTATCAGTTAATTAGTATGATCATAGGAGACACAGATGAATTGAGTGACTGAGAGGCCAAGGATGACTGATTCATGTAATAAATAGACAGGGTGAATTCTCTAGATGCTAATTGGAATTTAGGAGACATTAAAAAACATCAACAAACAAATGCATTTCCATATCAGAGATGTGACATGTTACAGATAAATCTGCGATTTTCTTTCCTTCCTCGTGATTTGTGAAGCAGGCTTGGCGCTAAACCTATTCTGCTTCCACAAAGGCAAAAACAGATGGAAACCCTGTATTGCAGATATCCATTAACTTAGGGTTCTAGCAGGCTGAGAAAACCGCAGTTTTCTCATCTGGAAAATGAAAGTCTTGGACTGCGTAATCTTTCCTCTAGCGCTAACATTCTGTGTGTCTTTGATTTTACATGAAAATAGTGTTTTCTTAATCAGCTCTCTGCTGCTTCCTATCTGAAATCATTTTTCTTCCCATTGCAAAAGCAGGCATGAGTTTTCAATCAGTGACTTCATAGAGCTGCCTAATCTTTGCTGCTAATCGGCAGGCAATACACACTCCAGTTTTCAGATCTGGACCCAGTTTTTTTCCAAGACAGTTAGAAGAGACTGTTTTGGCAAATTGCTTGTTGAGGGAGTCTGAGTATTAAAATGATTGATTCAGTATTGGTGTTAAATATGATTCATTCATTATCAAAAGTAGATTGCATAACATATAGCTTACTTAATAAGTCTGCTTGAAACACAGATTCAATGTACATAGCCAAGTAGAGATATATAAATAGATATGTACACATATATTATGTGTACATACCATTTGAAACAGGACAGTATCATTGTTTTACATCCTGTTTAAAATGGGATGTCTCGTCAGTCTAGTTAGTTGATTTTCTGAGGTTTAATGAGCATTGTGTATAACCCTATAAATAGCCTCTTTAAACTAAGTAATTTTATCCTTTCTGGACATAAGGACAATCATTTATTTTAAATATGCTTATGTTTATAAACAATAATACATGCACAAAGTACTGAATTTCAGAGCGTAAAAGGGGCTTTCAAGGACAAGGGAAGAATATGAAGTTCCTAGGAGTTATGAATCCCAGCAACCCAGCCAATAGAGAAGAACATGCCCAACACAAGAACATTATTCTTGTGGCTAACAACTAGAAACAACCTCAATCTTAATCAACAGAAGACTATAAATAAATTATGGTACCTCCAGACCATCAAACACAATAGAGCCATTATAAAGAAGGAGGCAGTTCTGTGTATACTAATATAGAAAAATCTCAAGATCTATAATGAAGGAGAGAAGCAGGGAGCTGAACAAGGTGTATAATATGCTATCATATGTAAATATATGATGCTCCCCTATTGTGCAATACAGTGGGGCCTTTAGGCTTATAGGGCCTTTTACACATACATGATGATACTTGTAGGATAAATACCCAGGGTCGGCATATATCTCATTTAAATGAGGTAATTTTAATACTTGATTACCAGGCCCACTTTTAATGTTCTCATCATGCTCTGGGTGCCCTTCTGATGATCATCCTTGGTGCCCAGAAATATTCACAATATTCTTTCTTTATTGTGACCTCATCTAATCAGTAAAGAATACAACTTTTACTACTCTTGTTCTGGGCACTGCACATTTATTAACATTGCTTAAGATTGTATTAACTTTTTGACAGTCCATCCCACTGTTGGTTTATTTTGAGATTATTGTCAACTCAAATCCCCAGGTCTTATCACACATAAATTAACATTAAACCATATTCTGCTTACTTTATATGTGTACAGTGCTTAATTTTTATAGCCTCAAAGCAAACCTCTGATTTATCCATGTTAAAATTTATTTTGTTGTTTCATCCCTAGAATCTTTTCTCAGCTGTTGAGTTTTCTCTGCCTCTTCCTCTCTCATCAATATTTCATTCTTCTGTATTGCTTCTCCTTTCCCTGTTCATAGTGAGCTTAGAGTCATGCCATGACTCTAGGCACTGACATTGAAAGAAAGTTTATATAGTTATTTTTGTTAAAGCAGGTCAAATATAGCAATTGTTGGAGACTTGGATTAAAATGAATAGCTCAGTGTTTAGAAGTCAGAGATCAGAGAGGAAGAGAGAGAGAGAACATTTCCAACAATTAATGGAAAAAATTGTATCTAAGATCTCAGTTTTGGGAACAATTATGCTTCTAACCAATTAATTTTTTTTATAACTTGTGGGCATAGTTACTTGTGTAATACATTATGTTTTCTTGTTCGTTTCCTGCTATGAAGTTCAAAGGCAAATTTGCAATGCAGTTCTAGTGTACTAGACATGGCATGCATTTTGGATACTTAGCTTTCCTTGACCTCTTTTTAATTTTTCTTATTCTTATTTTCTAAATTATTAAAAAGTCTAGTGTAAAATTTGTGAGTTGCCTTAAATTCTTCTTTGAAAAAAGATATTGTATAAACTGACTAACAGGAAAATAAAATCTTGGCATGACAAATTATTTTAAAGACAACAAATACATTCACACCTAGATTGACAACAATAGCAACTAACATAAGAAAAAAGATTTGTGATGGAATAAAAGTAAATCCTTGTAATTAACATCTTTGGCATCATTGAAAACAATGATATGTAGTTAAAAAATCTTTAATATGAGTCTCATGTAACTAACCATACAAAATAAAATACAACCACATAAATGAAGATATCAAACTAATACGCCTGGAAGAGTCAGGGAGGTAAAGTAAATAATGGAGCAAGATCGTAGAGACTAGTAGAAGCAGTGAGAACTCAAGAGCATCTGTCTCATTTACATATACCCAAATATGATACTTAACTAAACATCCGTAGACCCATCAACTACTAGTTTAAAATTACCGAATCATCCCCTTCCCCAATTTGATAAATGTAACCAAAATAAAATGCTTCATAAAAATCCTCACAAAATATGGAGAAATCCTAGGCCAAGAAGTTAAACTTTCTTCCCCTTTCTTTTTCAGGATATTGGTTGCCTAGTTATAAATTAAAGTCTTCTTGGGCAACGGGCCTGCATCTCTCTGTCTTGTTTGGTCACGTGGAATGTCTTCTGGTGCTATTAGACCACAATGCTACAATCAACTGTAGACCCAACGGGAAAACCCCTCTTCATGTGGCTTGTGAAATGGCCAACTTGGATTGTGTTAAGATCCTTTGTGACCATGGAGCAAAGCTCAATTGCTACTCTTTAAGTGGACACACAGCTTTACATTTTTGTACAACTCCAAGCTCCATTCTCTGTGCCAAGCAATTGGTTTGGAGAGGTAAGCCTTTCTGACTGGCTGACACTGTCATCCACTTGTACACTCATGCTTTTGAAACATAGTGATTCTTACTTATCTCAGACAATGTAATAGGTATTCCCATACATTAAGCCTAACTCAGGAGGCCTTAAAAATACATTGACAGGTAGACATATAGAGAAATTAGATAGATGGATGATAGATAGATTAGATAGATAGATAGATAGATAGATAGATAGATAGATAGATAGAGATAAATGATAGATGGTGCAAGAGAAAGAGATGATACATATGTTATATTGGCCCAGGTTATTCCGTAATGATCTCATTGGAATCATACTGTTATTATTTAATTGAAGGAGGTTTGTTAATTTACACATTTAATAAGTAACTAGCTCTTATGGTATGTCTCCTAATGTGCTAAGTGAAAAAAAAATGTAATTACTGCCTTCGAGGAGCATATAGTCTAAAGTGAAATAAATATTAACAAAATACATTTATAAATATAAAATTTTATAAATTGGAAAAAGAACAAAACAAGGTGTTATGAAAGAGAATATCATGAGGGAACTCTTATAAATGTACTGGTATAAGACTTTTCTAAAGATATGATATGTAAACTGAATTTTTATAATGAGAAGTAGCTAGCAATTAAAGAATAGGATTCTAGGTCTAGGGAATAGCATGTATAGAGTTGCTAAGAGAGCAAAAAACACTTGGAATATTCAACAAACAAAAGATGGCCAGGGAAGCCAGAGCATCATGGTTGTAGGGTGGGGTGGGAGGGACCAGAGGGTAGAGGGAGTGTCACAAGATGACACTGGATATGTTAGAGTTAGACCACATACAACCTCTGGAGGCCAAGGTATGGGGCTTAGAAATGAAGCCATTGAAAAGTTTTAAGCAAGAAAACAACATGGTTTAATTTTCACTTAAAATCATTATCCTGGAGTTATGTCAAAATTGAGTTGGAGGAGGCCAAGAATGGAAGCTGGGAAATCACCAGGCAACTTATTGTAATAGTGTCATTAATGAGGGATGGTGATTAGCACAAAAAGGCAAACTTGGATAGGAAGATTAGAAGATGAGTTTACAATAAGTTTTAGAAACATAAGTTATGTGATTTAGAGATGGATAAGATATAGGCTTTGTTGGGGGGGTGAAGGAAAAGGATGTTTTAAGAATAATTATAGAATTCTACCTTTAGGAAATGGGAAGATAGTGATGTCATTTTTAAAAATGGGGGGAATGAGGAATAAGCATGTACATGGAAAAGATCTTTATATTAGTATTTTTAAATCAAGTTTTCAGAGACATAATTTACACACAGTGAAATTTACTATTTTTGAGAAACATACAGTCATAAAACCATCACCACAAACATCTCAAAAAATTCTCTGATGTCCTTTGTAGTTAAACTCCTCAAACTTACTCACCCCTGGCAACCGCTGATTTGTTTTCTGTCCTTATAGTTTGGTCTTTTTTAGGATGTCATAAAAATTAAATTATATAATATATAGCCTTTTAAGTCTTGTTTCTCTCACTTAGCATTAATGCATTTGAGATTTATTTCTGTGGTTGCTCTGAGCAGAAAATTAGACCTTTCATTGCTAAGTAGAATTCCTTATATAGAAGTAACACAGTTACAGGTATTTTGACCGCTTCTAGTTTTGGGCAATTTTGAAAAAAAAAGAAAAGAAAAGAAAAAACTTACTGCAAATACTTGCATACAGTTTCTTTTGTGGATATGTTTTCATTTCTTTTGGGTAAATACCTAGACTGGGATGTGCATTTTGTGTTCTAGCTAAGAAATCTTTGACTAATCCAAGTAATAAAGGTTTTCTCCTATTTTTTTCTTCAAGTTCTATAATTTCAGGTTTTACTTTTAGGTCTTTGATTCATTCATTTTGAGTTGTATTTTATGTATGATGGGAGGTAAGAACTGAGGTTCATTTTTTTTTTTTGCATATAGATATCTAATAGTTTTGACATTGCTTTTGAAAAGACTGTTCTTTTACTACTGAACTGTAAAAAATCAATTTGCCAAATATGTATGAGTCCATTTGTCTATATCTACCTATCTATCTATCTACCTACCTATCATTTACCATCTATCATTTATCTATCTATTTGCTAATGCTTCACTGACTTGATTGCTCTGGCTTTATATAAGTCTCAAAATCACTTCTAATCTGGAATTGAATCCTCCTGAATTAGTTTTAAACATAAAAAGTTTCAGATCTCTTTGAGATATCAAAGTGAATAAGTCAAGGATCAGCTTGACATAAAATTATGGATTTCAGAAAAGAGCTCTGGACTAGAGTTATAAGTTCAGGAATTATTGGGCTATAGATTATATTTGAAGCCAAGGAAATCAATGAAATCTCTTGGATAAACAGTATAGAGAGTGAAAAGAGAGCCTAGGACAAAGTCCTGATAAATCTTCATATTTAGATGTTAACAGAATGGAGAGGGGCCAAGAAATGAGAGTAAAATGGATTGATAAGTGAAGTTGGAGAAAACCCAAGAGCATTTTTTGGCATCACAGGGACTAAGAAAGGCAGTTCAAGAAGGAGAGAGTGGTCAGCTGTATTGAGTCCTACTGGAGGTTTAATTAGATGCTTGTTAGGTAAAGTGATGGAGTTATCACTGATGAAAATAGTTTGGATGAAAAATGGTGGTGTTGAAGCTGGGTGGGAATGGTAAAGGGTGTCCCAAAATTCACGCAAGAAGTAATTTTGATAGAAAACACAGGTTTATAATTAAAAATTGTAAATTTTCATTTCCCAACAATGAAAACGCTTTGGTCTTTCATATAGCCCTCCATTTTTAATAACCCTGAACTGTCAGCTGTCACACTGTCTTCTTTGTTGTTGTGGCAACACTTTACTGCACAAATGACGCAAAATTCAAATCTTGCGTGAATTTTGGGACACCCTTTACAAGGTGTGGATTGGGAGGTTAGAAACTAGAGATTGGCGTATATTGATAATTGTTAAGAGAAGCTTGGCTGTGAGTGAATATAAAAATAGCATGATTACTGAAGTGGCTGGGGGCCTTAGGAGATGATTATCTATAGTTGGAGATAAAAGGAAACATTTGTATGCTGAAGGAAATGATTTATAGGAAGAAGACAGTTAAATATGCATGAAAGAGCATAACTGAAAGGTTTAAACCTTAGAGAAGTTGAGATGGGATGAAACCCAGAGATCACGTGACACATTTCATTTTTAACAGATGAGCCAAAGTAAAAGATGACTTTAAAATGCCAGAACAGTTATAGATTTGATTGTGGCAAAACGAGGGAGTTCACATCCAATGGCTTTTCTCCTTCAATAATGTATGAAGCAAAGTCATCAGCCAAAAAATGAGAGCAGAAATGATGAAAATTTTGATAAGAGAGGGAAGGTATGGAAAGGTCATGTGGAAATAATCAGAGAACAAGCTTAAAGCTGTCATGGTTTTTTCAACCTGTGAGAATTAAGAGGAAAAAAAATCAGCCCAGCTCATTCTTCTTCTTGTCCACCATGGGAAGAAGCAGAAATGCTTGTAGGGGGGTAGGCATCATCAGTTGGAACTTATCCACCTTACTGCCACCTTTCAGATTTACTTATACGTGTATATTTACTTTTGGATTTAGTTTTTATTTTATTTATATTTTAATTAATGCATTTAAAATTTTAAGCTTTTTATTTTTTGATTGTTAAGAAATTATATATTTGTTTTAATTATTGACTTCGTATATTGATGCCTTTTTGTGGGACTTCATCAACCACAGACAGACAGAGAGCTGCTAATTCTTTCACACCTCAGAGGTATTCCACATACCTTTTCCAGAGGTCACAGTTATTTCTCATCACTTCTATCTCAGAGAGAGGAGATTACCTAGATATTGGAAGGAGCAAAGAGGTAGGGGAACACGGAGAAAGGTTTCAAGTAGGCTGGCACAATTAATTAGGTTTCTTGCAATCAAGGAGGAAGAGTAGATCCATTAAAGATACACTTACTCTTTAGAGTCATAGAACCAAAGGCCAAAACCATAAAGCATTGGTTCCCAAGTGGTGGTAGGCGTAACCCCTGGGGGTACATGCTGGGCTATGAGGAAAATAATTAGTCCACATTAGTGAATGATGATTGGTGAGGACATGCCTATGAACCCTTCCCCCCAAACTGCTTTTCAACCAATCATTATGCAAATTTCAGAACAATCCATTTTGGATGTTTCTAGATGAAGAACTGCCCCTGTTTGATCAGTTTAGTTATTGACTGAGTAAAAGTGTGTTGTCTTTATTGTGATTCTTTTCAACTAGTTTTTAATTTAATGTTTAACATAATTTCAGTTATTATTGTCAGGGATTTTTAAGAGTGTCAGTTGTGGATCAGTGGTTGAAAACAGGAACGGTTTAAAAACCAAACTATACCATAGCTGAATATTTAAGATGTGGACTCTAATTCATTCCTAAGTACTTCTTAACACCTGTCCGCAGCTACAAGTACACCTACACTGGGAGATAGTAAAAAGACTTGAACCTCAGATACTACACAGAAGAAAAGGAAATACTCTGAAGAGTATACTAAACATGGGTTTTCACTAGTAGGGGATAATGACTGTCCTAAGACTTTGTGTGTTGTGTGTGTGGAAATAATATCCAATGGTTGCATTAAACTCTCTCTATTCATGCGACAGTTAGAAACTAAACATCCTATGCAGAAAAACAAAGAAATACATTATTTTTAGCACTTAGAAAAGTGTCTGTTACTTCATACATGATGTCAGGAAAGAAAGACAGTGAGAATGTGGTTGAGGTTTCATACCATTTTGCTTATTGCATAGTTAACTGTGGTAAAAACTACACCATAGCTGAAGATTTAATTTCTCCTTGTATTAAGGAAACCATTTTTTTTTAATGTTTGGTGAAGAACATGTCCACAAAATCAACATTATCTCTTTTTCAAACAATATAATATCTAAACAAATCCAGGAAACATCTGGTGATGTTGAAGCTGTAGTAATAGACAGAATTAGAAAAAGTAAATCCTTTTTCATCCAGGTCAATGAAAGTGATTTATCTATTTTGCTCATCATCACGAGGTACTTGGTAGAAAATGAAATAAAGAAAAATCTGTTGTTTTGTTACCCATTGACAGAGCATAACACAGATGAAGACATTTTTAAGGCACACATGGTTATTTCATTGAAAAGGGCATTAGTTGATCAAGTTGTTGTGGTCTATGCACTGATGGAGACAAGCTTATGTCAGGTTGTTTGATAGGCCTATGTGGCTGAATTAAAAAAGTAGCTTCATGTACCATGAAGTCACTGCTGTATTCATAGGCAAAGTCTTGCATCCAAGCCTTTTCCTAGTGAACTGAAAGATGTTCTTGATGAGGGTGTAAAAGTTGTAAATTTTATTAAGTCACAAACACAAAACTCCAGATTGTTTAAAGTGCTGTGTGAAGAAATGAACAGTTGGGGAAGACAGGATGGCTCAGTGGGTTGAGCACTCACTTTGCAGCCCCTGGTCCAGGGATCAAGTCCTAGTCCTGGCCCGTGCGGACCCATATGCTGAACTGGGGTGTGCTTCTCATGCGGGAGGCCCTCAGTTCGGTTCTTGCTGAGGTGAGCTTCCCATGTGTGGAAGGCCCCCTGTTTAGACCCCAGCTTGTGGGGACGTGCCTCCCATGTGGGAGGCCCCAGCCCAGTTCTTGCCCTGTGTGGTCCCTCGCACCTGTGTGGAACAAAACATGTCAAAAACTAATGATGTACAACTATGGAGACTGCTCTGGGCCCTCCCCCTTCTCTCTGTCTCTCTCTGTCAAAAAAAAACATCCTTCGATTACTCACATCTACAAAGGCCCTCAAAGAAAGAAAGAAAGAAGGAACGAAAAGAAATGAACGGCATTCACAGCACATTACTTTTGCATATGGAGGTAAGGTGGCTATCTCATGGCAAGGTACTTACACAGATGTTTGATCTTAGACATGAAGTCGAGGTATTTTTTGAAGACCATTGTTTCCCTCTTGCTCCAAAGTTTCAGGACTTTGATTGGCTTCAAAGTCTTGCAAATTTATCAGATATTTTCTACAAATAAACAAACTCAACATGGGACTTCAAAATAGCTCAATCATTATATTCAAAGTAAAATAACAGACAAAATAGAGTCAATGATGAAAAAACTGGACTTTTGAGAAGCATGTATTGAAAGAGGTGAGCCTAGAGTTTTTGAAACTCTGCACAACTTCTTATCTGAAAATGACTTGCACCCATTCCAAAATGTGAAAAAGAATATTGTAAGTCACTTGGAAGGTCTTAAAATATCCGTTTGTAAATACTTCTCTCAATGTGGAAAAGAAAACAACCAATTCAAAGAAACTAAATTACCAACCAATGAAAAAGAACAGTTAATTGAACTTTCAACCGATTCTTCTTACAATTCTGATTGTAAAAGAAAGCATCTTATTACCTTCTGGTTAGATGTGTGAGGAATATAAACAGCTCAGTGAGAAGGCACTCAAACACCTTTTGCCATATACTAATATGGAACTAGTGGAGAGCTTTTTCTTTTTACACCATCATACAAAATAAGCACCACTAAAGCTTAATGCAAGTCCGGATTTAAGATCGTATCTTTATCTTTTCAGTCTGATTTCAAGAAAGTAAGTACATGAAAGCAAGCTCAATGATCTCAGTAACAATGTTTCAATCAGCTAGTGATCTGCATAACAATTATTACAGACTTTTCAGATATTATTATTATTAATATTATTATTATTAATGTGATTAATAATAATAAATTTAAAATTTGTTAAATATTTGATCATCATTATAAATATTTAACTGTTTCAAATATTATAAAATTGAATCTGTGGTTTGTACTTTTAGTGCAGTAATTTTTCTTTTCTAACTTACTACCTCATTTTCACTATTTTACATTAACCTAGGCACTGAACAAAAGTGAGGGTATTTAAAAACAGCTCTTTTGGGGAAGCCGGGATGGCTCAGTGGGTTAAGTGCTCACTTTGCAGTGCTGAGGACTGAGGATCGAATCCCGGCCACGGCCCGTGCGGACCCATGTGCTGAACTGGGGAGTTCCCCCAGTTCAGTTCTCTCCATCTCTGTATCTCTCTCTCTCTCTCTCTCTCTCTCTCTCTCTCTCTCTCTCTCTCTCTCTCTGTCAAAAACAATTAAAAAACAAACAAACAAAAAAACAGCTCTTTTAGGGGATTCCAGGATAGCTTAGCAGGTTGAGCATTTGCTTTGCAACTGTGAGGTCCAGGGATCGAATCCTAGCCCTGGCCTATGGCAACCCATGTGAACTGCGGTGCAACTGGTAACTGCCAAGCCCTGTGGCAAAGGTTCCTACCTGTCATGTGGGAGGACCCAGTTCCGATCCCACCCCTTGTGGCCCCACATCCACCTGTGTGGAATGAAACTATGTCACAACCAATGATGTATGACTATGGAGACTGCTCTGGGCCATCCCCCTTCTCTCTCTCTCTCTCTCTCTTTCTCTCTCTCGCTCACCTTTTCTCAAAACAATAAAATGAATAAAAAAATAAAACCCCAGCTATTTTAAAAACAAGAAGTACAGTTTATATAAATGGGTTTAAAAGGGGCCCACAGGTAGAAAAATGTTGGGAACCACCGTTCTGGAAGACTGAGCATCTTGTGTCCTTTCTTTTGCATTTTTATGTCTTCAGCCCCTTGGTATATGCTTGGCACATTAGAGGTGCTCAATGAATGGTCTCTGAATGATCTAGGGGTGGCTCCAGGAGCCCCGAGTGCATGGATGGCAACTGCTGCCATCTAATAAATGGAAGCAGTGATGTTCATGGTTAACAAAACGCTGCTGTTGGTCAGTTTTACCCTCTTAGTCCCTGGGGAGGTAGTTGAGGGGTGAATTTTTCTCTCTCCTGGATTGTGAAGGCACATCACTTTGTGGCTGGACAGAGGGAACTGAGACAGCCTACAGACAAGGAAAGTAAGTCAGGCTAGCATTAAACTCAGGACCAGAGAAGTCCATTAGAGGAAAAACCAATGCCATGGCAACTGAAAAGCCAATGTAATTTCATTTGCTATTTAGTGGGCTCTTTGTGGAAAAGGGCTCTTTGTAGAAAAGGCTAATTGAGGCCAAAAAATTGCATGCAATTTTCTCTTAAAGGATTTTCTTCTTTTTTTCCCCCCAATGTTGCAGAGCCTGCTTTGTCCTCCTGCTGGATTTTGTCGCTAGTTTTCTGTTGGCCTTTCTAGTGAGTGGCCCCCATCTTCTGGCCTTTGTTTCCTTTGGTATTATAATGTATAATAGTGTTCATCAGTTGAGAGGGCTTACTTACCTCACTGAAAATGTCCTTTCTGTGAATCCTGCATTTCCCTACGAATAAAGAGAGTCAGGTCAGGTTGAGCTGGCTGAAAAGCATAGTTCCTCTTAACAGAGGCAAATAAAAGCGGCTCGCTTTACTCTGCAAGAGACAGATCCTGACAGGAAAATCGGTTACCACAGAACAACCATAACAATTCAAATGTTTCCTCGCTGATATAGAGGGAGGGCAATGGAAGGGGGAATATGCCTTTTAAAAGGCGGTTCCCTGGTTCCTGGTATGACAATGACACAAGTTACCCACATGCTAGGAAAGTCTCTACTCAATAAGTGAACATAGTAAAGCAAGATGTCATTGGACTTTGTGTTAGTCAAGAAAAAGATATGCTTGCTTGACAAACACCTCTCTCCCCAGCCCTCTTATGTTATTATATATGTTAATAGACAAAGTCTGAGCAGCCTAGTCATTTGTAAACAATGTGGGGGTATTAGCCTTATCGTTGGACTGTTAGGTCCACCTGTGCAATATGAATTTAATATTTTCTTTAAATTGACATTACTTACTAAATTTAATTCTAAAGGAGAGTTTATATCACTATAAAAATGGACTCATCACTACAAAAAAAAAGAAAAAAAAAAAAGGTAAAATCCCTTGCAATGCATAGAAGGGAATCCTAATAGTAAATAACGGGTATTTGTGGACTTCCATCTGACCAGGTACCCTCTTCTCTCAGATGGCATTGAATAACTCTAAAAAGCCTCACCTTTCAGTTGCTGCTCTTTCTAGAAGTGTTGTTTCCAATCATTCTGCTGTGAGCAAGTGAATTTCAAGTTCATTTCCAGGCTACCTCTTACACCTAGTCAGGCGTCAGCTACTTCAGTCTGTTAAAGAATGTTCCACAGAAAATCATAGCACATACAAGGAGGCACTGCCTTAAGCAGTGCTTTACAAAGTCTATGCTCTACTTAGTGCTGACATTTTAGAAACAGCCCCTTTAGAATCAGAAGTGTGGGGAAGCTGGGATGGCTCAGTGGGTTAAGCGCTCACTTTGCAGCCCTGGGGACTGAGGATCAAATCTTGGCCCCGGCCTGTGCAGACCCATATGCTGAACTGGGGAGTTCTCCCCCTGTTCAGTTCTTTCTCTCTGTCAAAAGCAAAAAAAAAAATTTTTTTTTAAAGAATTAGAATCAGAAGTGAAACAAATTTGCTGCCCTCATCACATCTCTTCAGCTGTTTCCTTGAGATCCGAGTCATCACAAAGAGGAAAGAAAAAAATGGGAAGTATGAAAATTGACAAGCAGGAAGTAGCACTGCCATTTTTTTTCACACAGTATGTTTATCAACATAAAAACAAACAAACAGAAACTCTAAGGTCAGATCGTTAGAGTTTGTAATTGAGTTCAGCAGAGGTACTGCATTTGAGATTAATACACAAAAATCAATTGCATTTCTATATACCAGATACAAGGAGTGAGGAACTATAATGTAAGAAAAGATAAATGTATAATATCACAAGAAATTTAAGGGGGTCTAGAAATATATTCACCAAAAGAGTGGAAGAAATATAAAAATTGATTAAAAGATTTAAAGGAGATACCATATTCAAGGTTTATTATGAAAAATGCAGTTCTTGATTACTCCCTCCTTAGAGGCAATCACTTTCATTTATTTTAGCTGATTAGTTTGATATTTATCTCCATATTCCTAAATAAATACCATATCTTTATGCATAAAATTGAAAAACATAAGTAGCAACATAAGCAAGTTTCTGATCATCTATTGATTCATCATAATGGAAGGTATGGATCTGGCTCCTCCCCCTTCCCCATGCCCCCACCCCCATAGGTGCATTTCCTGTCCTCTATTCTCACAATGTACTACTTTATACCTCTGAGGCTTGTGTAATACTAAACTAAGATACATTTTCCCTTTTTGCATAGCCTTTTGTTTTCCCTAGAATTATTTGCTTTTTTTTTTGCTTTAGTTTTCTATGTATCATCACTATTGACCCCTAATCTTTTGCCAAAAGTTTTTATCTTTTCTGAAAATATTTCTATTCAACAGGCATTTCATCAGTGTTATTTTTGTGTTTTTTTTGCAAAAGTCTTCTAGAGTGGGGGTCCCCAACCCTGGAGCCATGGACACCCACATCTGTCCATGGCCTGTTAGTAACCTAGCCTCACAGCAGTAGGTGAGTGGCAGGCGGGCAAGCAAATGAAGCTTCTTCATCTGTATTTACAGCCGCTCCCCATCGCTCATGTTACCGCCTGAGCCCTGCCTCCTGTCAGATCAGTGGTGGCATTATTTTCTCATAGGAGCAGGAACCCTGTTGTGAACTGTGCATACGCTTCACTACCACCCCATCTGTGAAAAAACTGTCTCCCATGAAACTGGTCCCTGGTGTAGAGAAGGTTAGGGACCACTGCTCTAGAGCCTTCAGATCTGCTCCAACCACTATCATCCTGGGATCTCCCTTCACTGTCAAACTGGAGATTCCCTTGGCCTTTCCCCCCATGTTGGATTTCCTGTTCTCCTGAATTCTGGGTCTCCATATATTTTGGTTTGTGGTCTGTTTGGGTTGATTGCATTCTCTTTCTGTGAAAAGGTGCAAGAGAATACACATGTCCCAGAGGGCACTGATAATTTACGCTGAGTTGGCATAAAATTCTAGCTTGATAATCAGTTTCTTTTTTTTAAAAAAGGTTTATTTTATTGTTTTGACAGAGACAGGGAGATACAGAGAGAAGGGAGAGGGCCCAGAGCAGTCTCCATAGTTTCATGTCGTCATTGGTTTTTGACATGGTTTCATTCCACACAGGTGGGAAAGTCTGCTCAGGGTGGGAGCTGGGGTAGGGGCCTCCTGCATGGGAGGCACGCCCCCTCCAGCCAGGGGCTGAGCTGGGGGGTGAGAACCAAACTGGGGACCTCCAGCATGGAAAGCACATCCCAGCTCAGCATATGGGTCCACATGGGCCAGGGCCGGGATTCAATACTCGGTGCCTTGGGCTGCAAAGTGAGCTCTCAACCTGCTTAGCTATCCCGGCTTCCCCGATAATCATTTTCCTTTAGAACAATGAAGGCATTGCTTCATCCTCTGCCAGTTTCCAGTACTGATGCTGAAAAATCAGAAGCCATTTTTATTTCCTCATTCTTTCTAAGTGACCAGTTATATTCCCCTGGGACAGGGTGGGGCGAGAGAAGTAGAATTTTCTTTCTGTCTTTGGTGTTCTGAAAATTTCTATGATCTGCCTTGGTACCGGTAGGTTTATTTGCATTCATATGCTGAGTCCTTTCGATTTCAAAATATGCATGTCTATCAGCTCTGGGAAATGTTACTGAATTATTTTCTGCATAAATTCTTTTCTTCTGTTTTCTGTATGCCATCTTCCTTGAAGTGCTATTATATAGATGTTGTGCCTTCTGGATTGTTCCTCTAATTGCCTTATACGTCTCTTCTGTTTTACATTTCTTTATTTTTCTACTTTACTTTCTGGGAGGTTCACTTCGTATTGCTTTTCTCTGTTTCTTTTTTTGTTTGTTTGTTTGTTTGTTTTTTTCTTTGTCTACCATCTAAGCTTTCCTTAGTTGTTTCATAATTCTTGGATATCTTCCAATATTTAAGACGAAGTGATTAAAAGTTGATTTGGATGCTGGATGTATCTAAGAAGTTAACTGACTACTAGCTTCGCTATGAGGGATCTGATTGGACCTTTTATTTGCGGTATCCCTGACATAGTGTTTTTAGATCTTTTTTCTTACACTGGTGAGATTCTCCTAAGAAAACTCTACCAGGCTTTTTTTCTGGAGAGTCAAGGTATGCTCACTAGTATTTCAGATGTTGAATTGGGGAAAGGGACTGGGAACGCAAATGTAGTATAAATGCTCTCCAAAAGGCTCTGTCCTCTCCCCTTGGCTGAGCTAACTTCTACTCCTACTTAAGGCCTTAGTTTAGACATCTGTTCCAAAGATCATTCCTCCTGAATTCCTTTAAACTAAGTTGCAAAGTCCCTAAGTTATTCTGTATTCTCATACCATGTTGTACTTTTCCTTTGTGGCACTTATATATTTTATTTGTTTAATTCTTTGATTACTGTTGCTTCTCTCACTAAACTATAGATTTCATGAGAGCAGAGTTTGCTAAGCATAGCCCTGTCCATAGCACATATTGGTTCTTTTGTTGAATATTCATTATTTTTATATTGAATGCAGTTTTATAAGAAAGTACCATTAATCGTTGAAAATATTCTGAAGGAAATTAACATTGCCCTTGCCCCGCAGGCTGGTGGGGGAAGGGCAATGTTAATTTCTTACAGAATCTGTCCAATGATTAATGTTACTTTCCTATAAAATAGTGACAAATTTAGGTGGTTGCTTGAAAATGCCAGTTGTTTGAGTCCCCGTTAACAGAGAGTCTAGTTACATTTATCTGGCATCTAGCAATCCCCATGGGTGCAGGTTAACTGAGAGTATTTATTGAATGTTTAATCAAGAACAAGTGCTATAGCTAGGGAGGTGATATGGTTGAAACAGAGCAATTCCGTCACCATTACTGGCAAAATGACTCTCAATTTATGGTCTATTACACTCATTGTTTCTTTTCTCATATAAAAAGAGTATGTCAAAAAAGAGGGAGATATCAGAAGTATCAACTACTGAGAAATCCAATAAGTTGAGAGTTAAAAAGTTGCTGTTGGATTTAGTGGCAAGGAATGACTTGGAGATTGTAGCCATCAGTTGAGTGATGGATTCAGAATCAGTGTGGAGGAGATGAATAACTAAAAAGAAGGTTATTTATGAATGTGAACAAACCTTTTAAAGAGTATCTGTGAAAAGGGGGCAAGAGGGTTGATGAAGAGGGAATGGAATTGAGGATTTATTTTTTTAGATGACAGAAACTGGAGCATTTAAAAAAATCGGTGGCAAAATCTACTAGTGGAGCAGACATTAAAGACAGAGGAGAGAAGAAGAAAAATTTGTGGTGTAAGGATTCTGGGAAGATAGGGACATGAGATCGAGAACCAGGTAAGGGTATTGATTCTAGAGAAGAGAACACCTGTTCTAATGTAGCTGGAGGCAGAAAAGGAGAGGATGGGAGTTGACAAGTGCAGTAGTAAGGCTTTCGAGAAGTTTCCATCTGAAAGATACTGTCTATATAAAATAAGAGGTGAGGAGATTTGAGCATGAAGAGAAAGGGAAAGGGGTTGAAGGGCTGAGGAGTGAAAAAGGTTTGAGATAATTATTTTGTAGAGTGGGAGGAATAAGTTAAGCAGAGAGGGGTGTGCCTCCCCTGTGGGAGGCCACTGGCCCAGGTCCCACCCTGCGCAGCCCTGCCTCCACCTGTGTGGAATGAAACTATGTCAAAAATTGATGTACAACTATGGAAACTTGCTCTGGGCCCTCTCTCTTCTCTATCGAAAACAATAACATAAATCTTTTTTAAAAAATTAGAAAATGTAAGAATAAAACAGTATTTAAAAAAAAAAAGGTAAGCAGAGAGATAGTGGACCGCTGAGTAATAGTCTTGAGGACCCAGTTGAGTTTTTGTGTTTGCCTTCGTGCGTGTACAGATGCTACCTCACTTATGGTGGGATTGTTGCCCTACAGCTCTCATCTGCTTGGGTGCAGGCACTGGGACAGTAGATAATCAGGTCCATTCATAGCACCAAGTGTGATGAAGAGTTGGAAATCGTGTAAAGTTTTGGGGAAAAAAAATTATTAAAACGATACACTATGGAACTTGGTGGGGAAGGGAGGAAAGTAAGGCACATCTAACAGACAAAGAGAACACAGAGGGGAACCCCAATGAAACCAAGATGCCAAGATGGGCAGTTATGGTCAGAGAATAGAAAGCAGGAATTCATCATTTCTGGAGACAGGTTGGTCCAAGTACGACTAAGGGTGAGCGTCACCAGGGCAAAGAGGAGGAAAAAGTCACTGGAAAAAAATGAGATCCAGACCTTGAGAGACCAGGGCATTGGGTGGTCATCTACATGTTTGTTAAAGTCACCCAGAATTTGTGTAGAGAGAGGATGTGTGAGTCAGGTGCCAAAATCTTTAGAAACTGATGGGGAAGTAAATGTATTCAGGAAGGAGGGTAGGTGGTACAGATAAAAAAGGCAGAGCCGCAAAGAAACAAGGATGTTCTTTTTATTTTTTTCAAGAGAATTAGGGAGTAATTGGAAGCAGCAATGGGGGAGTCAGATATATGAAAAAGAACACCCAGCTATATACCACAGGCCAGAGTTAAGCATCCCGCATCCGTTCTTTGAGCTCGGAACAGGGCAAAGCTAGTTTGGTTGCCATGGAGACGAACGCCCTGTCTCCGGGCTCATTAATCCTGTGTTCCAAACTAAGCACTTAGCGATAGCTTCTGAATAAATGCAACAAAGCTCTGCATACTGAAAAGGGCACATTCATGTTAAGCAGGGAAAAAAGGTTTTCAATTTCATTCATTAAACTTGAGTAAATAATTTAATATCTTTGTGCGTCAGTCCTAGCTAATGAATAAGGATAAATGCTTAATGGAAAATCTAGCCTAATAAAGTTAATAACATCGGCTTTCTATATAAAGGAAATTAGTGTTGCCAGAATATATGCATATGAAGGAGAAAAATGGAAAGAAAAATAATATATAGTATAATAAGCATTTACAGTGGGCAGGGCAGGTACTTTAATATAAAATGTCTTATTTAATCCTTGCAACAACCATGTGAGGTGCATATTATTCTCTTTATTTTATAGATAAGGAATCAGAAGTTCAGAGAAGTTAAATAAGGCCCCAGCACAGACCAAATTCTATAATATCTACTTTGAATTCATGATGGTCCCACAGTGCCTTGAATATTATATACTGCTTATCCTTCTGGGACATTTGGTTAATTAAAAAATTAGGAGAAAATTTTGTGCTAAGTAACAGTGGCTATAGAGAACAGAAGTTTAAATGTTGTATTAAAATTCCATTAGTTAAAAATAAAATCACTATCATAAGAGGCTTTTAAAGGTTTTTCTTGAGAAAAACTATGAGAAGACTTCTGGGTATTATTAGAAGTGTGTTTAATTAAAAGATGTGAAGAATCGTCAATGAATTTTCCAAAATGAGTCTCCCAAGCAATTACGGCCTACTTTGCTATTTCCTAGTAGATGCTCAGCCAGCACCAGGGGGATTGGTAGATGCCGGATAAATGTATATAGACTCTCTGTTAATCGGAACTCAAGGTTTGGAGTTGCAACGCAGCCCCTCGACACAGAAGCTGATGTTTTCCTTCTAAGTATAATGCCCTTCTTTGGATCGTTTGGATTTGCTCCAACAAACATGTAGCTTAATGACTGGAAAGGATATATTAAAAATCCATGAATTCGTTTTCCTAAAAATTAAACTTTTTAAGTAAAAATAACACTTCAATCAGTTTCTAATTTCTACCTCGAACAATGTGATATAGCAAGATTTAAAATAAACAGAGACCACTAGGTGCAAGTTAAACATCTCAGTCACTAAATTTAGCTGTTAGCAAGTTTTTCTAATCCAAGTACGAGTTGTTTTGATCTCAGCTATATGAGTATCCCAGGTCTATTTTCTGAAAATTTGTTGCTTGTTGCTCAGTTCAGGCCATTCCATGTCCAGGGAATGTGTTAATTACAGCCTCCTCTTCCTCTCTGTTAGTATTATAGGTTTCCTTCTCCAACTGTCTCCTTCTACTTTATATTCTCGGATCAAAGGCCATACGGGCCTTGCACTGAGACTTTTAAGTCTGGGTGTGTTATCTTTGTTTTATAACTAGGAGCCTCGGAAACCAGAAATCAAAGAATAAAATTTCCTCAGGCCTGCACTACTTCATTTTTATTTTCTATGAGAACCTCTCTAATTTGTTTCTTATTTGGAGAGCCTGGGTCTTGTTATCCTCTGAACATTTTAAACACCATTTAGCAGAAGATAAATTAGATTTATAAACAGAAATGCAAGTGTTTTCTTTGTAATCTCTAATGGAAGATAATTTAAACAATTTTAGAGGGGGACCCAAAGGCCCAGATTTGGAGGTCAAATGGGTAAAATCAAACAAGAGCCTGATGCCCCCATCTCAGTTTTCCATTAAGGTAACTAAGAAAGCCCATAAATTCAGGAAATGCTAAAAGCACCAGAATTGGAGGCTGAGAATCAAGCAGAAACCCAGCTTCCTGAAGTTTCTACTAATTAGAAAGCTAATGGGAACCGAAGCAGAGCGCACCCTTCTCTTTTCTGAGATAAAACAGCTTCCTAGCAGTCAGAAGAGGTATTAGTCCACCCCACTGAGAACCACAGAGGGCTAAACACTTCTGCAGAGGCCCCAGCGCACCGTCTGCCTTTGTTAGCAGCAGCCTGAGAAGTCCATTAGCCCTTAGACACACTCTAATTAAGAAGGCAGCGCCAACCAAAGAACTGAGTGGTAAAGGCAGGAAGGAAATTCACTTCTGAAGGCAAAGTCGAATTCACATAGGTGGGGGCAGGGGAAAAAAATTGAATACAAGGCCCTGAAAAGGTGGCCTGGACCTCATTAAAAACAGTAGCAACCGGATATGACATTTCTATTGCATGCCTGGCACTTTCTCCAGTCTCTTTTAATCCCTTCAACTCTCCTATGAGGTTAATGCTATTATCCCCATTTGCAGATTAAAACACCGAGTAGTATACAAATTCCTTAATGGTAACACCGGGTTTTGAATGCGGATTGACCTTGAAAATGCAGAGCCCAGTTTTTCCCACTAGGTGGTGCTATGTCTCCTTTGTTACTTCGTATTCTGACTGTGAGGCGTCTTGGGACTGCCCTGTGAATCTCATCTTCATTGTAGACTGGAGGTACCAGTCAATAGACCTGCCACTTGCTCAGCTCCTTCTAGAACTGCCTTGTTCATAGCTTCTGATGAAGAGAAAGCTTTGGATCAAGCCTGTTCAACCTGTGCCCTGCAGGCTGTATGCAGCCCAGGAGGACTTTGAATGCAGCCCAACACAAATTCGTAAACTTTATTAAAACATTGAGATTTTTTTGCAATTTTTTTTAGCTTATCAGCTATCAGCAGTGTTAGTGTATATTATGTGTGGCTCAAGACAATTCTTCTTCCAAAATGGCCCAGGGAAACCAAAAGTTTGGACAGCCCTGAGGTTATGTTCTGTAACAGTAACACTGGATCCTTCCCCACCACAGCCCATTAGACCAGGGTGATTTTCAATTCAAAGGGCTCAATATGACTTGATATGAAAGATGAATTCAACTATAGGGCTTAGGAGCATAGGTACTAGCATAAGATTGCCTGGGTTCAAATCCTACCCACCCCACTCTCCAACCTCATTCACTATCTACTTCAAAGAGATTTAATTTCTTTGAATCTCAGCCCTCATTTACTAAGTGGAGATATTAGTAATAATTCAGGCTGACTTTTGGGGACTCAAACAAGGGTTCACAGATTATCATGTGTGGCTCTTTCCCCACCTCTTACCTTTGTATTGTCTACAAATGCATTTCCCAATGTCCATTATATTAAATACTGATTCTGAGACTAATAGGTGTTAAAAGAGAATAGTTCCTTGGTCAATATGTTTGGGGGAACATATGTTAAATTAGACAGATTTCCTCACCACAAGGTTTATTGGAATTGTTTATATGTTAATGTGAATTGTAAATATACAAACGTACACAGAATCCACAAATCTATTTAACCAGAGAGCGTTTATTTTGATATATCTCACAGCATTAACACACCACAGAACAGACTTTGGGAATTACTGGTTTAGAAGAATGAAATTGGGGCTCACATTTGGGGCTGCAGGACCTGCATTTAGCTCTGGGTACATCAGTCATTCCTCTATCTCCACATCGGAGGGCAAATTTTACCTCACTGTGTAGCAGGCCAAATAATGACCCTCCAAAGATATGCATATCCTAATTAAAATCTGTGACTATGTTACCTTATATGTCAAAAGGGATTTTGGAGATGTAATTGTAATAAATTAGGACCTTGAGATGGGGAAATGATCTTAGATTATCTGAACTGGCCCATCTCCTTAAAATGGGAACAATGTTTTCTTGACTGTGGTCAGAGGACATGTGCCGACGGAAAGAAAATCAGAGATTTTATATGAAAGACAGTCTACCCACTGTTTCTGGCTTTGAAGGTGGGTGAAGGAAGCCATTAGCCAAGTAATGTGCGTTCCCTCCAGAAGCTGGAAAATGGAAGGGAAAGATTCTTCTAGAGAGACTGCAGAAGGAACACAGTCTCCCTGACTCCTCATCTTAGCCCACTGTATTAGTCAGTGTTTTCCAAAATCACTGAACCAACAGAGAAAAAAAGCACTGTTCTAGGAAGTTAGCTCATGCAATTGTGAAGGTAAAGTCCCAAACCTGCAGTCAGCTTGCAGGTTACCCAGGAAAGAGTTGTAGTTCAAGTGAAAAGCAGTCTGCTGGCAGAATTCTTCCTTGTTCACAGGGCGTCAGTTTTTGGATGGGGCCCACCTACATTGTGGAAAGTAACATGCTTTACCCAAATCCACTGATTTAACCCTGCAGAGGTCAAGGATGATCTGAAAGATATGGCAAATTCTTTTCTTAAATATTATTACATATATCAGGTGCAATTTTTTATTCTTCTTTATATTTATTTGTTCAATAATTTCTAGATTGTAACTGAAAAATTCAAAGATCACATATTTTATTATATTTGCAGTGTTTTAAATTTTTTTTTCACATTTCAACACATACTAGTAATGAATATATTGCTCAGATACACTTGCTGTGATTTTTTTGAAGCAAACTCTACAGAAAGTTATCTTATCTAACCAACATTTTTCACAGAAACATCCATAATAAGGTTTGAACAAATATTTGAGCACCATGGCACAACCCAGTTGTCACAGAAAATTCACCATTATCCCCACTGAGACCTGTGAGTATAATGGTTACAGTTCTAACCTACAGAACTGTAACACACTAAATTTGTGGTAATTTGTTACAGTAGCAGTAAGAAACTAATAAACTCACTTCTTCCCATCATAAGCTTTGTCATCTACTATAATGTTAGTCATTTCCTACTGAAGACTTGGTCATCTGTCTCTGAGTTTTGGTTGATTTCCATAATTCCATCATCCAGGATGAATTTCAATTTTAACTTAGATTACTAATCCAAATTCACCCTCACAGCTCCTGGACCTCCTCAACTCTCAACAACTTTCATCACACTCCAGGCCAGCCATCCACTCACATGATCACATGTTGGCCCTTCATATCGCTTCAACATTTTCACTTTCTATCTTTTTGACCATCATTCCTTCAGTTATAGTTACACCTTACCAATTCTTTGATATCATAGTGACTCCAATTCCTTGTACCTTTTGTTTTATTATTTAATTTTGAATCCAGATATCCCAAATGCTCCTAGTTTCATTTCTTTCTCTTCTCCATCTGGGTTTCTTGATTGATGACTTAAACTGCTATCTCCCCAAAATTATGACTTCGTTGCCATAACAGGTTCTTCTGGACTACCACAGGCCTGAGCTAATATATTTACTACTAAGTATCTATAAAAATACATTAAAATTCACTCCCCCAAAAGTCCTTTTGCTATAGCAATGTAAACTAAACATGTGAATGAACTATAAAGCAAAGAATGAGTGAATTTCAATTTATGACATCATCAAAAAGGAAAAATTGAGATGTACATTTTTAATGTGATGGCACAGACTATACCCTCTTAAACAAAACAGGACAGATGGGGAAGAGGATGCCTCAGTGGGTTGAACGCTCTCGTTGCGGCTCTGGAGACAGAGGATCGTGTCCCGGCCCTGGCCCGTGCAGACCCATATGCTAAAGTGGGGCATGCCTTCCATGCAAGAGGCCCCCAGCTCACAGGGGCGTGCCTCCCATGGGGGAGGCTCCCTGCCTGGTTCCTGCCCTGTGCTGATAGGGCCCACTTGTGGAATGAAACTATGTGGAACACTAATGATGTGCAACTACAGAGACTGCTCTGGGTCCTCCTCCTTCTCTCTGTCTCTCTGTCCTTCTGGCAAAGACAATAAAATAAATCTTAAAACAAACAAACAAAAACAGGACAGATGGCCACCCAAGAGTTAGTAAAAGAGTTTGCATGACTCCAACATTGAGTGTCTAGCTTCAAGGTGCACAACTTCTTCCTCCTTGTAACTTCTTTATCACTCTATAGCCATTGAGAATACAACTCACACAACACAACATGCCAGGAATTAGAGAAGATCCTGTATTTTCAGATGATTAGTCACTACCTGTTTTACTGAGCTCTCGAGTATGAAAACAACAAAGGGAAGTCCACTTGGGAGGCTATGAAAAATAGCCTGGCCCACAGGAGAGGAACCTGACCCTGAAGACTCAGGGGAGGTTAATTCTGAAACTGCCTTTATGCAAGAAATGGACACAATTTCTGAAGCCCTCTGCTTAATTTCAAGTAGATTATGGGCTGAGATAAAGGCAGGAATGCAAAGGGAGCTGGGAGAAAGAATTTCTTTCTTGCGTCAATGTCAGGGGCTATCTTCCACCTTCAGGCAGTCGTATTTCTAGTTTCACCAGCTTGGACATAGACAACAGCACACATGAAGCCCTGAGTAAAACAATGCTCACCCCCTACAGACAGTATGAGTGGAAAGTCTTTCCCCCAAATCTCCTTTCATGATAGGAATCCCCAGCAGGGACTTAACTTTTCTGATCAAGCAGCTGTTTCAGTGAGCGACTAGATATAGAAAGAACCAAGGTGTTCCCTCTGGTCTAAGTGAATCCTCACTCATGGTCTAGAACCCTGGTTGCTTCAGCAAAAAGATTTATCACCATTGCTTTATTCTAATCACTAAAAAGGGCAGGACCACTCTTGTTTGACTCATTCCTTCTCATGCAATTGGTTTCTGATAACCTAGTGTCCCCCCCCCTCTCATTTCACTTCAGGAATGGGGGTATCACTCCCACTCATACCTCATCATTTGCCTCTTATTCCAGTCCTGCCTCCATCCATCCAGGGCCAGTCACCTCCACCTCGAGGCGCTCTAGGCTTCCCCTGGTTCTGAGTCCAGTACAGACGGAATTTTGCCCCCAGGTAGAAGAAATCATCATTTATGTTCTCCAAATGTGTGTTCTAAAACAAACAAACAAACAAACAAACAAACAAACAAAAACCCACACCAAGAAACTTTCCAGGATTAACATTTTTTCCCCCAGTTGAATGAGAAGAGCAGCATTCATTTTCTTGAGTGCAAACACCATCCCAACCATAAAATGTGGTTTGACTCTATGAGCCCAACAAGATGAGTGCAAAGTAGTACAACACTACATTTTCCAAAGTCTGAGTTATCCAGTCTTACCTATGGTTACTTTACTAAATTTTGACCAATTTGGGGATGGAATGAAAAAGATAAAAAATAAAATGAGTAGAAGGTGCTTGCATCTGGATTGTTCAGGTCTCGAAAAATAGCTTTCCCTTAAGGTTGAGTAAATAAAAAATAAACACAAGAATAAATAAACATGGGCTGTATGAGAGAAAGGCTGTATCTCAAGGGATGAAAAGCAATATTCTGTGGAGTTGACAGATAAGCTTCAATATGAAAAAGATTGCTTCAGGAGACAGAAGGAAACAGTTTGGGATATTTGCTTCATGTTTTCAATATGTTTTTAAAAATACAGGAGACTGTTATTAAAGAAGAAACTGGTTATGAGAATAGACTACGTGAAAAAATGGCCTGGTTAAATATAAGCATTTATAAAGCCAGGCTGCTTTTCTATTCCTTCATCGGTCCTTTCTTCAGTCGTATTTCCTGGATTTGTTTCTTTTCCAGGTTTAAATATTGGTAAGCCCCAGGTTTCAGCTGAAGACTCACTTTTCCCTTTAAATTCATCTTGGTGATTTTATTGGGTCCCATTGCTTTAAATATTGCCAAATGCTACCCCCAGATTTGTATCTCTTAGCCTGACCTTCTCCTCTGGATTCCAGCTCATCTATTCAACAACGTATAACCCATCTCCCCTCAAACTTACCGTGTCCAGACTGAAACTGTGTTTCCTCTACCTGCCTCCATGATCTCCATCTTAATAAATAACAATCCTGGTTTTCAGGCATGTGTTTCCTCACATTTCCTTACACCTGATACCCCACAAAACCTACTGGCGCCATCAAAACCTATCTGCAGTCGGACTACTTTAATCCACCTACACCAAGAGCTCCCAAGCTGCATTATTTCTTCCTGGGCTACAGTTGTAGACTTCCATGTGCTGTTTCAGCTTTCACACTTGCCTTTGATCCCGGCCGACCCTTCATGTAGCCAGCCCGAGTGATCTTTACAAAAGGTTTACCACACCGTGTCCCTTCCCAGTGCTTCCCCTCACATTTAGAATATGGTCTGAAGTCTTTCCAGTGATGTTCTGAGCCTGACATTGTCTGATCCCTGCCTGCCTCACCGGTGCTATTTCCTACCGCTCCCTTCTGCTCACCTCTTCTGATGCTCGCCTTCTTTGTGTTTTCTGAACACACTCAGCTTGCTTCTACCTACCCCAGAGACTTTTCACTCGCTGTTTCTCTTGTCAGGAAAGCCATCCCCCATGCTCTTCAGATGGTGTGCTTTCTTGCTGCACATATGTCTGATCCTCAGAAAACCTTTATCTTAAAATTTCTTCTTCCCTCCTTATTCTCCGCCACTTTACTTAGCTTTATTTTTCTTCATAACACATCCTGGATTAAGGAAGAGACCACTCTTCTTTAAAATGAAAGGAAGAAGGTAAAGGTAGGTAGTGAATGAGTCAGCATTAATGTTTGTTTTACTGTAACCCAGAGAAACTCAATTCAGCTGTTGCAGAAATAACTAGTGCTCATCAATATCTAGTATGTTTCCTCTCCAGGCTCTTGAAAGACTGACTCACACTTTCTAGTGTAGTCCCCTTGCAGTTTAGCCGGATCATATGATTTTCCTGCACAATGACATGCGAGCAAAAGAAGTAGGAGTTACTTCCAGGCTTAAGCAATGAAAAGCTTATGTAGGATTTTTAAAGTCTATTTTTCCCTATGGTATTGTGATAATGGAGGAAATTGCAGGTAGAGATAGTGAAGCCACAAGACCAAGGTAGCTTGGATTCCTGAGCAATCAAATAGAGAACACTGGTTCTTAAACTATATACAATGGATTGTGTGAGTTTGAAAAATAATTTTTTATTTTATTGAGCCACTGAGAATTGAGGGTTGTTACAACAGCATAATTTAGTCTATACTGATTAAATCCTTGCCTACGGAACATTTAGAATACAGGGCCCAGCAGAAAGAGTGTCCCTTTTATAAAAGTAGTATAGTGTGCTTGAGTATGATATTGTTATGTTACATAATTTTTAATAAAAGATTTGGTATAAATTACCAGCTCATAAAAAAGAGGGCATTACTTCTGCCAGACCCTGTATATTGACAATCAAGGAAGCATTGAGAAGACTAAGGGAAAGACAGAGATGCAATTGGGCAACTAGAACCAGTAATTCATACTGAATTCAACAGGGTGGTAATGTGTAAACCTTCAATAGCAAAGCCACTGCAAGAAGGACCGAGATATATTTCATAATAGTAATACAATCTGCCCCCAGAAGATTTAGAAATTGTGCGTGTGAATGTGTTGGATGAATCATCTGCAGAGATGTTCTTATGGGATGACACCAGGACAGAGATAAAACAAAGGCTGCACCAGATATTTATGTCTTCAGAGAAAATGGGTGAGTGAGCGGGAGTCTGAGATCATAGATAAGAAAGCATACAAAGTAACCTCAATGAACAACATAAACTTTAATAGATGAGGGGTTGTACACAAGGGTGAAAAAGTAATGGCTCGGAAACACATTGTTGGTCTAGAAGTAGGTAGTTCTCAACTCAAGACCCAGGAGAATGTGAATATTAGAGCAATGGGGCCTTAGGGGAAACAGGATTTTATTTTAGATTTCATTTAAGACAAGACTACGAAAGATACAAGAATATATATTTGCCATTGTATATTATAGATTGAAAGGGCAAAATTGAAACTAGAACAAAGCAGCCAAGTGAAAATATGCTTCAGTGACAGTTAATAACAAACTTGACACTGCACAAAATTGCATCCTTGACAAAGAATCAGACTTGAGAAACAGTCCCAGAACATGCAGAAAATGAAAAGCTCTGAATAAGAAAAAAAATCTAATCTTTGAATAATAGATGTTTCTGAAGAGCGCTTACTGTTAATAACAACCAAGACAATATATGTAAAACCCCTAGTGAGTGCTTGAAAAATAGCAGACATTATTAATATTTTCACAAAGGAACACTGAACAAATGTGCTGTCTTTCACTTGCACAAAAGCCTATACAAGTGTGGTTTTGAACTAAGGCAGGTGAAGTTCAAGCTGATGAGGATGAAGACATCTCTGACAAAACACGTAGATAATGAGAATTCTAAACTTATACCTGAAGTTAATAACTGAACCAAATTCCTTCTCAAATTCTATTATTATAACCCATGATAATAATCCAGTTTTTTCTCTCACACAGATTAGAGGCCAGTATAACCATGGAGACTAAATACTTTCACCCTTAGTGCCTTTTCTATGAACAGTGTAATTTTTCAAGGTGGTATTAGAAAGCCATGAGTAATAGACCATATTTTCACACATGCATTTGAAAATTTGGATTTAAAACTTGTGAAAGATTTCTCATTTACGACCATCACAATATAATTGGTGGGTGATGCACATTTTAAGCAAACAGAGGTTTTATGGTTTTCAATACATAGAGAAATGTTTCCTTTTTGAATATGACTGATATTTTAAAACAGGGTAGAAGAAAAAAATTTTTTTTGCCTAAAAACACATTCATGTACAGATGAAATGGGAAGGTTTGATTTCTGGAAAAATAAATGAAAAAATATATAAGCCTAGATTATCTTTAATAAAACATCAGACTTCAACAATAAAAATATATATGATGATGAAAAGAAAGTTGACTCTATGTAGTGAACACATAACATAATACATAAACAATGTAATGTAGAATTGTACACCTGAAACCAATGTAATTTTTATCAACCAATGTCACTCCAGTAAATTTAACAATTAAAAAAAAGAAAACAAAACAATAAAAATAGTAAAAATATACAAACAAATGAATAAATAAAAAGTAGATTATCTATAAAGGAACTTGGTTGGCTTTCTTTCTTCATAACGTTCAGTGTTGGAAAACAGTCGAACGAACTTATGGTTACAGCAAAGAAAATTACCCATGAGTTCTGTACTTTTTTAAATATATTTTATTTATTTATTTATTTTTGACAGAGAGAGAGAGAGAGAGAGAGAGAGACAGAGAGAGAGAGACAGAGAGAGAACTGAACTGGGGGAGCTCCCAGTTCAGCATATGGTTCCGCACAGGCTGGGGCTGGGATTCGATCCCTGGTCCCCGGCGCTGCAAAGTGAGCGCTTAACCCACTGAGCCATCCTGGCTTCCCCTATACTTTTTAAATATTAATTTTAACGCAGGATGACAATAGAAAAATAGCCTCACGTGCTCTTAGAACATCTGCCCAAAGCTGCCCTGACTGAGAAGTTTACTGGACATGTGACTATTAGCTGGATTATGCAAAATAGTGTATAGGATATAGGCACAAAACAATTTTATCTTCATGTTCCAGTGTCTCTTTCAATTATTCAAGGGATATAGATTCTTCCTTACTGTGGGAGAAAAACTCAGGGGTGTCCATGTCATCTCTGGTAACTCCTCGATAAGAATGGTTTATGGTCACTTGAAGTCTCACAGGCCAGGTACAACTCAAAAGGTAGCCATCCATTGCAAATTGTTCAAGCTTAGTTTAAAACTGAGAGTCCTTTCCTCTCCCCTTGCTCCAGTCTGGTGCTGACTGGAAGTGTACAGCTGTGGAAGGGTGCATACTTGCTTCTACACTCAGCAATTCTGTCATTTAGTGAATACAAAATCAAATGCAGTAGACAACATTGTCTTAGAAGGATCCTTTTTACTGTTTTTGGAATTAAACACAAGATAAACTACTGTAGATTAAATAACAAATTTTGGGAAGTGTGTGTGTGTGTGTGTGTGTGTGTGTAATGGTAAGCAGCAGAAGCAATGGGATGAATTCCTGATTTTCCTTTCATTGCTGTCGTACAGGAACACACACAGTCCACCAGTTCAGTCATGCTGCCCACCTTGAGCATGTGTATCAGTCACACTGTAGGATCCCAGATTGTTCTAAGCGAGAACCTTTTAGGCAGAAGGTGGAAACTTTTTGTATTTTATTGTTTTTTTAATGAATCTTCATAGAAAACATCTCTTCAAACAGAATGCTCATCATGGTAATGGGTTGTTCTTTATTTTTTGAAACCATTACCCCTATATTTTATTTTTGTTTTTTCTTAGCAGGTGAAGTTTTAAATGTAGCTACAAATTCGTTCTTTCTCCTTTCTTTGATATAGGTAGTCAATGAAAACATTTCTACTTGTGCAGGGGAATGCATAATTTATCATGCCCTGGTTGCAAGAACTAAATTTAGTTTTTCCTGTGTGGGTTGGGGAAAGAACAGGCTGCCTAATTTGTGGGGTCCAGTACAGAAGGGAAAGGTGGGACCTCTTATTAAAAAGTATGATTAAGAATTTCAAGATGGTGAAAGCAAAGTATTAAACCAAGTGTGGACCCTTTGAGGCGAGGCACCATCAGTGAAGCCAGACTGGTTGGGGATTACTGGCTGCCTTGGGTTATGGCCCATATTTCTGCATTTCTAGGTAGAGGCCAAGTTTATTAGTTTATTAGTTGAAATAACTTTACTAATTAACCATGGACAAAACACAGAAGACTAGATTGAGTTTACAGGGCTGAATATAATAATTTTAACAACTTTGACAATGTAAATTATAGTTGTCAGAAATGAGATGTGTAGACACAGGAGAAAAATTCTTGGAGAGAGCCTCATTTTATAAGACAGATGGCAAGAGATGATCTAATAAATTCATAAATTGAGACTTAAATGTAAGAAAGTTTTCGTATTTCAACAGAAGAATTAAAACTACCAAATATTAAGAAGGAAGATGAGGAGAAATAAACCAAAAACCTTTTATATCAGAAAATAAAAAAATACTATCTATATTTGATAATAAATACACAAATAAATAAATTAGTTGGAGTTATAGAGATAACTGTCAAAAGATCAAAAACCAGCATAGTTAAAAATATATCTTTCTACATGCATCTATTCTAGAAAATTGTCAATCAAGTTCTTCTATACTTTCGATTTGTTAAACGTTTGCCCTATTGTTAATCAAAATAAATTTGAAGAATTGATGTAAATTAATCCAAGAGGAAGATAAGGTGTCAAACTGGTTATTCAAGAAAATGCAAGTAGAGGGGATGCCGGGATGGCTCAGCAGGTTAAGCGCTCGCTTTGCAGCCCCGGGGTCTGAGGAGCGAATCCCAACCCCGGCCCGTGCAGACCCATGTGCTGAACTGGGGTGTGTTTTCCATGTGGGAGGCCCCTGCCTGGTTCCTGCCCTGCGTGACCCCTTGCCCACCTGTGTGTAACGAAACCATGTGAAAACTGATGACTTACACCTATGGAGTCTGCTCTGCCCCCACCCCTCTTCTCTATTTCTCTTTGTTTCTCTGTGTCAAAAACAATAAAATCAATCTTAAAAACATAAAAGAAAATAAAATACAAGTAGATAATGCAAATTCCCTTATTTTGGTCCCCAGTGCTGGCCACCCTGGTGAGCAGTGCTGTTTAAAAACATATAGCTGCTCAATTGCAACAGTTTATTTAAATTACTTATGAAAAGGCAAACTCTATCACTGGGTAGAAAAATAAAATCCAGTGAGTTGTCCCAGCTTAAAAGTATGTGTAATATAAATTGATTAACCTTAAAAACAAAAGCAGAAGGAAAACCTCTATCAGGATCCGGAAGCACAAAGGAACACTAAGCAAGTCTGCAAGGAAGGTGGTGGCATTGCCTTCCCCTAAACTAAAGAAATATAATTAAAACAATTTTAAAAAGCTTTCTTTTTTTGTATATATGTAGTTTTTTTTTCTTTTTTCTGTTACAGTGATACTGGATATTTATTTTTTTAAGAATTATTTTGTTGTTTTGAGAGAAAGAGATGTGAGGGGACCCAGAGCAGTCTCCATAGTTGTACATCAATCGTTGTGACATGGTTTCACTCCATATAGGTGGATGTGGGGCTACGCAGAGGCTGGGACTGAACCAGGGGTCTCCCGCATGGGAGGTGAGAACTTTCACTGCTAATCCATCCTGGTGGTTACCGGTTGCACCAAAGTTCAGCATATGGGGTTGCATGGGTGGGGCCAGGGATCAAACCCTGGGCCTTGAGGCAAGCACTCAACCACTGAGCTATCCCAGCATCCCAAGAATACACATTTAAAAAGAGTATTGAACATGCCAACAATGCTAAAACCAAGGAAGTATTTTAATCTCTTACCAAAATCTTTAAGAATATCATATTAAAATACAATGCTTTACATGAAAGAATAAAACCCAAACTCTAATAATATGGCCCAAGAAGTTCAACATTATGCTTGTAGCTTCAGTTTTATGTTCTATCTTTCTTTCCCTCACTTTCCTTCTGTTCCTTGTATGTGCTAAGGTTATTCTCCCATATTGGCCTTTGTATGTACTGTCTCCTCTGCCTCTAATACTTTTCTCCCAGATACTTCATGGTTACTCTCAGGTCAGAAGTCAGTTACTCAGGGAATGCCGGAATAGCTTGGTGCTCGAGTGCTTGCCTTTAATCAAAAGTCAGGGGTTCGATTCCCAGCCCTGGCCCATGAAATCCTATATGCTGAACTGTGCTGCAACTGGTAACCCCTGGCACGGATAGGCAGCAAATCTCTCCTCCCATGCAGAAGCCCCCAGTTCAGTTCCCACAGGCTCCACATCCACCTGTGTGGGATGAAACATGTCACAACTAATGACATACACCTATGGAAACTGCTCTGGGCCCTCCTTTTCTCTTTCTATCTCCTCTAAACAACAAAAGAAACCTTAAAAAAATAAAAAATAAGTCAGTTACTCAATAGCCAGTCCTAATGGTCACTATCATTACAACCTATTTTACTTTCTTCATTATATTTGTCGTTATCTGAATTATCTTGTCATGTATTTACTTGTGTGTTTCTCTCTCTCAACTTATATGCAAATTATTTGATAGCAGGGGTCTTGATAATTTTATACACTGGTGTCTCTCTGTACCTAACACAGAATATAAATAGAATACATATTTGCAGAGTAAATGCATGAGTCTTGAAACGAGAGCATTTCAAAGAATGCATGGAATGTTCATTGGTGGCCTAGTTGGGAACAAAGGTATAGGTTGCTTAAGGGAAAGGTAAAACCTCTGTCCACAAAATGTGGTAGACTTCCTCATTTTCCCTCTTCTAACCTAGAGGAAGGTAAAAGGGGCTGGACTGAAGATAAGAAGAACAGGAACATTTCACATATAGAACTGTGACAAACCAATTCCCAGTGACATTTATGAGTATACTGGAACATTAGGTCAAATAAGATGGTGCATTCCTGAGTCAAGGAATAATTTAAATCTTGAGGGTACCCCCAGACAGAGGTGGTGGGCTCTGCAATGCAGGATGTTTACGGAAGATACATATGAAGAGCAGAAACAAAAACCACTGGCTACTCAGCCGGTCTGTACCGTTTCCAGTCTGCTGAAAGACTGAACAAAGTGAAAGCCTTCAACAGTGTCTACACATACAGTCTATCAGACAGTTACAAACAAGGTCAACTGGTGAAGGGAAAGTCCAATGTTTTTTAGACCTAACAAGAGCTGGATAAAACTGCATCCATCAAAAGTTAACAAGCTGAGAGGTATTCTGTAAACATAGTGACTGAATGTGAAGGACTGTCCATTCCTGTTCAGTTCCAACTCCTACACTTTTATTTTAGAAGTATATTTTTTAGCTTTTCGGTTTTTTCTTTTATTTGTCTGAAATTTAACAGACACACATACACACACACTTTGGTCTTAACACTTTTATTAAATAGTCCATTATTTCTCCATCGATTGGTACTGCCTCATCTGTCACTACAAATGCTTTTTGTAAGTAGGTTTATTTCTAGGGTCTACATTACATTTTATTGGTCTGTCCGTGTATCAATACCACCGTGCTTTAATGATAGTTTGCTTGGATATTGGGTAGGGTTAGTACCCCTTCTTCACCATCTCTTTTTTCTTTCTCATTCTTTTCACTTTTTTTTTTCAAAAATGATTTGCTCTTTATTTTGTGCAAATTCTGTGAAAACAGTATTTGAATTGAATTCAATTTATAGATTAATTCAGGAAGAACTGCCATCCTTACAATATTGAATCTTTCTATCCATGAACATAGCAAAACTTGCTATTTATTTAAATTTAAGTTCTTTGCCTTCAGTGAAGTTTTTATCATTTCACCACAATGATCTTATTTATATCCTGAAAAATAAATAAGAAAAACACAAACAATCCAATGAAATGTGGTCAGAGGCTATGAATAAACAATTCATACAAGTGGAAATCCTTTTACCTGCAAACATGAGAAGACACTCAACTTTACTGGTAACCAAGGGAACGTAAACTAAATCAAAATACTGTTTCATACCATCTAACTGGCAAATATTAATTGTTTGACAGTATCAAGTTTTGGGGATGATGTTGAACCTTTAAACTGTACTGATGGACATATAAATTAATATAACCATTGATGAATATAATTTATATAATTGAAAATGTTCATACTACTCAGTAATTCTATTCCTAACTCGTAAGAAACTCCTGCACAATTTGAAAGGTATTTATTATTATGAAAAAGCTAAAACATTTTACCTGTCTTTAATAGAGGAATGGCTAGACTATAGTTTAATTTTACAATATAATTCTATTCATCAGGTAAGATGAAAAAAAAACATCAGCTCTCCATTTAAAATCATAACATGATTAATCAAAACAGGTTGCAAAAGTGAGATGTCATTTCTATGGTTTTTACAGCACAGAATAGTAGTATATATGTTATTTATGGATAAATACATGAGTAATAAAAGAACAAAAGTTTACAAGGAATGACAAAACCCACTTTAGAATAGTAATGATCTCTTTGAAGAAAGAGTAAAGATAGAAGAAATGGGCTGGGTTTCTACTTTAAAATTTTATGTTGGAAAAAAACTAACGCAAATATGGCAGAAATTAATATGTATCATATACGGTTGAAATTTTCTGTATTTGAATTATTTCATAACTTGCAAAAAATCAAATTTGGTGCTAATATAATAATAGATATTTCATTATATAACAATAGATTTCTTTATTTTATTTTATATTTTATTTTATTTTATTGTTTTTGACAGAGAGAGATAGACAGAGAGAGTGACAGAGAGAGACACAGAGAGAACAAGGAGGGCCCAGAGCAGTCTCCGCAGTTGTTCTTCATTAGTTTTTCGACATAGTTTCATTCCACGCAGGTGGACACAAAGCCAGGCAGGGAGGGAATTTGGCTGGGGGCCTCCCCAATAGGAGGCATGACCCTGCGATGGGCTGAACTGGGGGCCTACTACAGCGAAGCTCGCCCTGACAGGAACTGAATTGGGGGATCCCGCTCATGGGAAGCACACCCCAGTTTAGCCCATGGGTCCACATGGGCCGCAGCTGGGACCGGGATTCAATCCTCAGAACTCAGGGCTTCAAAGTGAACTGGCTGAGCCATCCCGGTTTCCCATAACGATAGACTTTTAACCTACTCCATTTTCCATATAAGCACAAAATATTTTTCAATTGTAAATAAATAAGGGCATTCAGGAATGCAATTATTGTATCAACCAAGGCAAAATTAGACTTGATTTACTCAGAACTTCGCTAAGCTTTTTTCTCATGCAGAGTAACATTCATTATGGCAATGATATTTGTACTATTTGAATTATATGCAAAACAACTTTGTCAGTTCAAATATGTAGCTGTTAGGCATCTACATATGGCTTCAAGCAAATCACTATTTTATTATGTTATCTGGGATAGTCATTAATATATTAAATTTTATACTCCATCAATGTAATTTATTTATATTATATTAGCAATCATAACTATAATTATTAGGAATTACTTTCCTTTTGCCTATTCGTGTTAGCTAGGCATTATGTTTATTCATAAAAGAGGCTGTGTGAAGGTCGAAGATATTATCTATGGATTTCACTGCAGAGTAGGAAAGGCGTGTCTGAAAGGGCTGAGAAGCCCTGTCCTGGTCTCATGCTGCATCTCCCTGCTGATGTCCCCATGTACACACAGGATCTGCAAGATCTCAAGTGCCTTCGGACAGGGAGGAAGGCCATGGCTGGTTCAAGGATATGCTTTGGGGGATGTAGGCTCCCTGAATCTGGAAAGACAGGAAGGTGACAGTTTCTACAGAGACCGAGACCTCTCTCTGCTCTCACTGTCATGTAGCTTTTGAGGTGAGAGAACTTGGGGGCCATGTGGGTGCCTCTGAAGGCCACTCGTGTCCTGTAGGGAGTAAAAGCACGCAGCAGAAGGAACCACAGCATTGACTGAGGACCAATGACCAGCCAACTTAGCTATGAACTTCTAGAGGCAGTTTGATTTTACTTGGAAGAAAATAAGGAAATGAGAGTCTTCATAACCAGGGTTCGTGAAGTTGATCCTATCTGTTTGCAAGAGAAATGAAAGGGTATTATCACCCAGTATGGAAGAACAGAACATTTTTAATATTGGCTGGCACTGTGCCTCTCCATCATCCCAGCTTTGGGGTTATCTTTTCCCTTGGACCTGGCCCGGCCGGCCCGGCAAACATTTCTTACGGCAAGCTTCCATTCTTTCTGTTCAATTCTTTATCTCCCATCTTCGTCCCATTCTCACTGCATGCAAATCTCTGTTTCCTTTGCCCTAAGATGAAATCTGAAAAGTCCTTGGTCTTTATCAAGCAGTACAAATTAAACTTTTTACCTGTCTCATTTGCTACCATTCCAGGTTACTTCTGGAGACCACCTTGCATAAATTAAAAGGTTTGTGAAAGGCCTTCTCTCATTAAAAGTTACTTTACCTCTGAAATAATTTACCCTGTTCCTGTAGAATAAAAATTGTTGCACATTTTTGGGGAGTAGAGTTTATAGAATAGAAAGAAAACCTTTTAGAGACAGAGACCATGTTTCTGCCCTGGGAAGACTACATATTATAAGAATGTCAATTTGTCCTAAATTGATGTCCATACCAAAATAAGTTCTAGATGAATCAAATGCTAAAAAATGTTCAAGTCTATAATAAAACTAAGCTAATTATAATTTATCTGGATAGTTATGCAACCTCTGAGAGGAACAGTACATGCTATTATTTTTTAAAAATCCGTTTGTTTTGACTTTGACAAAGTTAATACCATTGTATTTTTTAAAAAGTCAACATAAACTGGTTTAAAATTTTATAGCAATTATGATAGCACAAGCTTACATCTTAATTTAATGAAAGGCTCATATATATGTAAACAAAGCAGAAAGGCTTCAATGTATAGAAGGATAAAAATTTGGACAATTAACCAAAGAAGAAATACCACTAGTTAATAAGGACAGTAAAAGTGTTCAAACTCAAAAAAATAAAATTAGATTTTTTTTAAATACTGCTTTTACCTCCAAATTAGCAAAAAAAAAAATTTTTTTTTTAAATGTGTAACTATTGGACAAAATAGTACTGTTCCATATTAATGAGAGATATATGAATATAACTTTTGGTAATTATTCATAAAGGTCCTTACAATAGTTTAGATATTTCAGTGTAATGACTTTATTTTAGGGGAATTTATGCCAAAGAAGTAATTCTAAAATTTACATACAAGTTTATTTATTGTAGCATTAATTAGAAGATCAAAACTTTGGAAAAAATATCTTCACATCCAACAAACAGGGTAAACTCACTCTATGCCATAGTATGTAGTTCCTTTCAAATGATATTTCAAATGATATAACACCATAAAAATGCTTGTAATAGTAAACAAAAGGCAATATTGCTCAATAATAATATTAAAATACCGTATGACTAACCTAATTGTTACTTAGGAAAACAAACACAAAGAGATGCCACTACACACCCACTGGATTGACCAAAATTAAATAGACTGAAAATGCCAAATATTGATGAAACATGGCACAAGAACTCTCACACATTATTTATGGGAGGGAAAACTGGTGCACATATTTGACACCATCTAAGGAAGCTAAAGATATGTAATCCTAATTACCTAACAATTGCACTCATAGGTATAGAACCGTGAGAAATGTCTTCACGTGAGCACCAGGGCACAAGAATGTAGAAGAATGCTCACACAGCTGGGTATAGAATAGCCTGAAACCGGAAATCCCCATCACCAGTAAGATGGAGAATTGCAGATTACTTGTGCTGTGAGCTAGAACACAATAAAATGAACAAACGAGAGCTGAACATCACAACAAAGATTATTTTCACAATGCTGAGTGAAAGAAGCAAGTCATTACAGAACGTGTTTCTATTTTTATACAGTTCAAAAATAAATAAAACTAAACTATCTTGGTTAAAGATATATACAAAGGTGGCAAAACTATAAAGAAAGGAGAAGCCAGGATGGCTCAATGGGTTAAGTGCTTGCTTTGCAGCCCTGGGGACCAAGGATCAAACCCCAGTCCCCCACCTGTGAGGACCCATATGCTGAACTGGGGTGTGCTTCCCATGCTGGAGGGACCCAGTTTGGTTCTTGTCCCCCACTTCGGCCCCTGGCTCAAGGGTGTGTGTGTCCCATGGGAGAGGAGCCCAGCCCAGTTCCAACCCTGCGAGGCCCCGTCCACCTGTGTGGAATGAAACCAACTTGAAAACAGATGATGTACAACTATGGAGACTGCTCTGAGCTCTCCCCCTTCTCTCTCTGTCTCTCTCTGTCTTTGTCAAAGACAATAAAATAAATCTTAAAAAAAAAAAACTATAAAGAAAGGCAAGAACACGATTATCCTTTCAATAGGAATAGGCCAGATGGAAGCACTGTGATGGAGAAAGACACAGGGAAGTGGAAGTCTTCTCTGGGTCTGAGAGTGTTTGGTGTTTTAACCTTGAATATGATTACATGGCTAAAGGCCTTACAATATTTTTTAAAATTGATCTATGTATTTTTATATATGGTGTAATGCACATTATATATTATGGGTGGAATTGTATCTTCTTCCTGTCCCCAAAACAGAAAACCCATTGAAGTTCCAACCCCCAGTACTTCAGTATGTGATCTTGCTTGAAAATAGGGCTATTGCAGATATAACCTATTGAGTAGGAACAGGATGGGCCCCTAGTGCAGTATGACTTGTGTCCTATATAAAGGACACATAACAAGACAGCCAGGTAAAGACACAGAGAGAGGCAGATTTTGGAGGGACACATCTACAGTCTAAGGAACACCAAGGATTGCCTGCCATCACCAGAAGCTAGGAGAGAGGCATGTGACATATTCTCCTTTAAAGGCCTCAGAAGGAGCCAACCCAGCTGATGCCTTCATTTCAAATTTCCAGTCTCCAGAACTATGACTAGATTTCTGTGTTAAGCCACCTAGTTTGTGGATTTTTTGTTATGAAAGCTCTAGGAAACTAATACTTGGCATTTCTGCATTAGAAATGGTTTAATTTCCAAGTATTTATGTTAGGGTCTTTAATGTCTTGACTAAATCACAAAAACTACAATAAAAAAGTCATTCAAATCATCCTAGTTGATATAGTCTCTGGAAATAGAAAGTCACTGAGAGACACAATTCAAATACTATAAAAATAGCGATCTCCTTTTCCGAAAGGGAAACTGTGCAGCATATCTAGTTGTACCAAGAGGTCAAGGATCAACTGTCGATGTCTAAGTGCATTAAAAAATAAACGATGTGCTTTGTCCCAAGTTGGCCGGTAAAATTTTTATCCTGACCCTTTGATGCCCTTCCTTACTGGAAATGCTCCAGTGTTTGGAGTGACCCTGCAGGAGGCTTCTGGGAAGACATTAGTATTCATGGCATTTCAACCCCGAGAAGAGAAGGGCTGGCCTAAAGGGAGACCTGACCCAGAACTTCTCTGGAGCAGAATACTGATGAACACAGATGGCTCTGCCAATGACAAACTTGTGCTTATAATTCTGCTCCGCAGGTTAGGGAGGGGACTGACAGTCTCAGAGTTTACAGAGCGATGTGTTCTCAAAAACCTCACTGGGGGGTGGTGGGGGGGAATTGATGTGTAGAATGCAGAGCATGCTTGTAGCAGTGTTGCCTTTCTCACATATGTTCCATATGATCAGAAGACACCATAAAAAAGGGCATAAAGGAGCAATGCTTGGTGAACTGATTTTTTTTTTTAATCAATGAAACGCAACAGGATTTCTGTACTACTTTCAAATTTTCAAATATCAAAAGAGAGCAAAGTACAGAAAAATTTTCTTCTAGAAAACTGATGGGTTGGAACAGCACAGTGGTAAGAGATTTTGAAGCCAGGCTGTATGCTTGCCAAACTTCCATCTGTTGCTTCTTAGGTTGGTGTAGTTATTAGTTTCTCCAAGTATAAATTTCTTCATCTGTAAAATTAGGGTAAAAATTGCACTTCCTGAAAGGATTGCAAGATTCGATGAGGCAGTATATGAAAAGCAGTAAGCTCAGAATGTTGCACATGGTAAGTGTTTAATAAGTATTTGCTGCTGGCATAATAAAAAATAGTAATAATGATAATCTCTCCAGATTTATACTTCAATTAGCTAAATAAATATCTAGTAGAATTGATCATTAGAGTAGCCCCCCTAAGAGTCATTTGGTTCACCCCATTAAATTATGCAAAGAAGGAAAATTTTAGCTTCTCAAGTTGACCATCCTAGAACTTAACATTCCCCCTAAGAAAAATAAAATGCACTTCTGTTAGATAAGTGGGTCAGATTAAATAATTACTAAGGAGCTTTCCAACCACGACATTTTGTATTTCTAATAATAGCCATTGTCAACTGTAAATCAAATATGTTACCGTCTCTAAATCATTGTCTTTCGGCATGACCTTTAGTCTAGTTTGATAGTCAAAGTGTTTGTGGTTTTAATTTTTCCCCACAGTTGTGTTCCAGGGGAGGCTCACAAACTTGGGTGGCTCTAATATTGTCAGTTGTCAGTCAGAGGGCTGGGCAACTTTCATGCCACTAAAGTTTGTTTGGACAAAACTTTCAGGTTTTCCTTCTTTGAAAGAGGAGAACAACAACAACAACAACAACAAAACAACACAAAACAAAAACATGATTTTGTGAACCCTTCAAAGAAACTGATGATTAAGTCACTTGTATGCACTTCAAAGGTTGTGACATAACCTTTATTTTCAACAATATTTTTTTAACTGATAAAAGCTACGAGTTATAGGAACTACTTCGTCTTTCCCAAACCACTTGAGAGTAAGAACTAAAACTCAGCAAACGGTGCTCCAGCCTTTCAGTTCCTTACCACCCAACCGGGTGCATTTGCTAGTTGGCCAGGAGATGGCACTGTTGTTTCAAGGGCATGGCTTCAATGGGGGTGTGTGTGTGTGTGTGTGTGTGTGTGTCATGATGGAAGAAGTTTAAAGCACTGACTTCCTCAATCTCCCTTTCTAGGGGCCAATGTGAACATGAAGACCAACAACCAAGACGAGGAGACGCCCTTGCACACCGCTGCCCACTTCGGCCTCTCGGAGCTGGTGGCCTTCTACGTGGAGCACGGGGCCATCGTGGACAGTGTGAACGCCCACATGGAGACGCCCCTGGCCATTGCTACCTACTGGGCCCTCCGCTTCAAAGAGCAGGAGTACAGCAGGGAGCACCACCTCATCTGCCGCATGCTGCTCGACTACCACGCTGAGGTCAACGCCAGGGACGACGACTTTAAATCTCCACTCCACAAGGCAGCCTGGAACTGCGACCACGTGCTCATGCACATGATGCTGGAGGCTGGCGCTGAAGCCAACCTCATGGATATTAATGGCTGTGCTGCCATCCAGTACGTGCTGAAGGTCACTTCCGTGCGACCTGCCGCCCAGCCTGAGATCTGCTACCAGCTGCTGTTAAACCACGGGGCTGCTCGAATATACCCTCCGCAGTTCCATAAGGTGAGGCTGTGTGTCAGGATGCCACGTGGAGAACTGTGTGGTCAGCAGGGTAGTGAGGAGTCACAGGGTGGCTATGGCTTGGTCTGAAATCTCCAGGTAACTTGGGCTTGTGTGAGGCTTCAGTCTTTGGGCTCATGGCTTCTGAACCTTCTTCGTGACCTTCCATTTACACAGAGGGCCCTAGCTGTCTTGTTCTAGTTCAGATTTGTTTGGAATCTGGGGCTGAAAGCCGGGAACAAGAACAAGAGTGGCAGATAATTTTCCATGTCTTGTGTGAACACCAATGAACTGGTCGTGGCTCCTGGGGGACCAAGTGGAGAACGATCAGAAGGCCACTTTCAGTGTGCAGGAGACGTGAGTGGTGTCAGGCAGGCACACGCTGGCCACCTCCCCAGCAGAATGTCTGCTACAGAGATGACTGAATTTGCTTCGACATTAGTTGACATGAAAGGGCCACTCAATTTTCCAGTTTAGCAAAAGCTAACCTTTATTAAGTACTAAGAACTATATTTATTATATATAATGAATTCTACTGATTGAGCACCCTGTCATAAGTAAGCATTTTATATTTCTTAATTTAATTCACTTAATCCTTATAACAATCCTATGAGGTAAATAATGTTATTATCCCTATTCTACTGAGGAGGAAACTAAGGCAGAGTAGTTAAGTAACTTGACTGATCTCACACATCTGGTGCTTGTCTCTATTCGTGTAATATCACACCGCACAGCCTTTATTTTTTTATCAGAGCCCAGACGTTAGCAATACTGTAAGACTAGGACATGGTACCTACCCTCAAGTATGTTAGAATCTAGTGGAAGAAATAAACACGTAAAGGGATAATTTTAATATGCTGTGGTTGGACCAATGGAATAGAATTGAAAACCCAGAAATAAACCCACAAATTTATGGACAGATTATTTTTGATAAAGGATCAAAAAATATACTGTGGGGAAAAGAAAGCCTCTTTAGTAAATGGTGCTGGGAAAACTGGAAAACCACATGCAAAAGGCTGAATGTGTGCTGCGATCTCTCACCATATACCAAAATTAACTCAA
>PVKE010010111.1:0-43224 GCA_004027555.1 Craseonycteris thonglongyai | reverse complement strand
TCGGGTCTGACCAAGAGCTCTGTTGTGAGTGATCCATAATATGGCAAAATGCAGCAAATGTAGCCAGTCTTCGAGTCAGCTAGAGTATAAACTCTGATACCCCATTTTGTCGGTTTCTTAGGATTGTATGTTATGATTTGACACTTCAAATCAGCCGGGCGCTGTATTGGCGCCGCTCGAGTTGGCGCTTCAAATCAGCGGGGCGCCGCAGCGGCGCCGCTCGAGTTATAAGAGCTACAATCGCTTCAAAGTCCATGGTACATGGAATTCCACCCCAGACATTTCGAGCGATTGACGATCGACCAAAATTGGCCTCGCGATCGACCTGTTGATCACGATCAACTTGTTGGCCACCCCTGGTTTAGTCAGCAGTGGTTACCTGAGGGCAAGGGGGGAGGTGGGTGGGAGAGATGGGTGGGGGGAGTAGGGAGCGGGAATCAAACACATGGTGATAGAATAGAAAGTGAGATGATTATGGGTGGTGAGCATATAATGCAATGTATAGACAATGTAATGTAGAATTGTACACCAGGAAACAATGTAATTGATATCAATTAATGTCACCCCAATTAATTTAACAACAACAACAAAAAAAAAGAAGCCTAAAAAAACCCCAAAAAAACCGCCTTGTTATTTGGATGCGAATTCTAAATATTATTCTATATTATTACTTTTTATATACTTCTGACTTTATTTGTATCTATATTCAAAAGTGAGATTGGTTTCTTCTTTATACTTCTATTGTTCTTATCTACTTCTGGTATCAAGAAAATACTAGCATCATAAAATAATCTGGGTAGTCTTTTCTCTTTTTTTAGTCTTTGGAAAACAGGCTATGTAAAACAGTCTCTCATGCTGTCTTTGCTATCCTTGCTCAGGCTCTTTGGGTTAGGGATATATTTTAATCTAAAATTTAGTCTTTCTTAAGCTGGTGGAGTTTTCTTCCACTGCTTTTTTCCCCTAATAACCATATTTAGCATCTGACTCCACTAGGATTCCAGTTATTTAGAACAGGGGTGTCCAATCATTTGGCTTCCCTGGGCCACAGTGGAAGAAAAATAATTGTCTTGGACCAACATGTAAAATATACTAACACTAACAATAGCTGATGAGCTAAAATTAAATAAATAAATTGCAGAAACAAAAAATACAAAAAACCTCATACTGTTTTAAGAAAGTTTACGAATTTGTGTTGGGCCACATTCAAAGCTTTCCTGGGCCTCATGTGGTCTGCAGGCAGCAGATTGGACAGGCTTTATTTAGAGAATGTTTTTTCAGACTTTATTCTAGTGAAAATGTCATAGTTTCTGTGGACTACTAGCCTAGTACTTCTGCAAAGTTTTAAGTAGATATCCTTCTAAGACAGCATGGCTCCCTTTGGCTCCATGGGTTTACTGACTGTAACTGAGGTTGCTGTGAGGGTTCTTGAGGAGAAGATGATAACCTGCTTCTCTGGCCTCTAGCTATCCTCTCCTAGATGTGCTTGGAGCTATGGGCCCTCAGTTCTGGTTTCTTCATAAATCCAGTCTTATTTGCTTTGTGTTCTACAAAAATTATTCGTATCTGATTTATTTATTTATTTATTTATTTATTTATTTTTGACAGAGAGAGAGAGAGAGAGAGAGAGAGAGAGAGAGAGAGAGAGAGAGAGAAATACAGAGACAGAGACAGGGAGAGAACTGAACTGGGGGAGCTCCCAGTTCAGCACATGGTTCCGCACGGGCCAGGGCCGGGATTCGATCCTCGGTCCCCGGCGCTGCAAAGTGAGCTTTTAACCCACTGAGCCATCCCGGCTTCCCCATATCTGATTTCTTAATGATATTCATTCTTGGTTTCTAGAACTGTTATACTGTTTATCTCCTTTAAAATTTTAATAAAATTTTGGACAGAAGAGTAATAAATTTTGAGAGTAATGATAATAAATGTAGTTTTATTTAATCTGGAATTTAGATTGAAAGTCTGTTGCTGCCACACACTGTTCACATAGAACAGGGGTGTCAAACTGGTAGCCCGTGGGCCGCATGCAGCCCCTGAGGTAATTTTTTGTGGCCCACAATGCTCTGAAATAAAATGAAAATAGAAAAAATTGTTATGAAGAAAATAGCGCTTAGGGGAGATCGAAGCAATACTGTACACACAATTCCCATCGTTAACCCTTTAACTACTGAAGACCAGTATACACGTGGCCCAGTGCCTTTCCTGGGGGCCTGTGGGCGTGTATAAATGCGCTGACTCAGTTCCAGCGACGTTTGTAAATGTGATGTGGCCCGCGTGAATCTTGCCTGCTGCACCAAATGACCCGTTTTAACTGAGTTTGACACCCCTGACATAGAACTTGACCCACACACAAGCATGTCCATAACTGTGCCATTTAAAAAACATCGTTTTTAAATTTAACTTAATTATTATTTTTTATTATTAATTTCACATGTACATAATAACATACTGATTAGACATTTATATACCTCACAAAGTGGTACAATAAGTCTATTATTACCCGTCGGACACTATACATAGTTTTATTACAATATTATTGATTATATTTCCTACGTTGAGCTCTACATCCTATGACTTTTTTTTTTTAGTTTTAGTTTACAATCAATATTATTTTATATGTTTCAGGTGTACAGTATAGTGGTTTGATACTTATATAATTTAGGAAGTTATTCCCTCAATAGGTCTAGTACCCATTTAACACTATGCATAGTTTTTACAACATTATTGACTATATTTACCATAGTGTACTTTACATCCCTGTGACTGTTTTGTAACAACTGACTTGTCCTTCCTGATCCCTTCATTTTACTCATGTAGTCCTTCAACCCCCTTCCCATCCAGTAATCATCCGTTTGTTCTCTGTATCTATGAGTCTATTTCTATTTTATTTGTCTGTTTGTTTGGTTCTTTTAGATTCAACATATAAATGAGGTCATATGGTATTTGTCTTTCTCAGTCTGACTTATTTCACTTAGCACAATACCCTCTAGGTCCATTGCTCTGCCATAAAAGTCATTATATTTCAAGATATACAATATAAAAGCAATATACGCATGGTACAGATAACTTAGAAAATACAAAAACAGGGGAAGCTGGGATGGCTCAGTGGGTTAAGCACTCACTTTGCAGAGCCAGGGACCGAGGATCGAATCCTGGCCCCGGCCCGTGCGGAACCATATGCTGAACTGGGGAGTTCCCCCAGTTCAGTTCTCTCTCTGTCTCTGTCTCTGTATCTCTCTCTGTGTGTCAATAAATAGATAAATAAGAAATAAAACTTAAAGAAAATACAAAAACATTAAATGAAGTAAAAATAATTTATTATCCAATCACCTCAAAAAAATTACTTCTATAAGGCTTGGGAATTTTCTGTAATCCCATTAAATAAATATTGGTAATCCTAATATATATATATAATATATATATATAATATATATATATATATTTATATATATATATAATGTTTGCATATATTTTTATTTAGCATTATACCAAAAGTGTTTTTATTTTTTTATTTTTTATTTTTTTAATATTTATTTATTTATTTATTTATTTATTTTTGAGAGAGAGAGAGAGATACAGAAACAGAGAGAGAACTGAACTAGGGGAGCTGCCAGTTCAGCATATGGTTCCGCATGGGCCGAGGCCAGGATTCGATCCTTGGTCGCCGGCGCTGCAAAGTGAGCGCCTAACCCACTGAGCCATCCCGGCTTCCCCCCAAAAGTGTTTTTAATGTTATTGTTTGTTTTATAACGGTAGTGTCATTTCTAAATGACTATAGAGCCATTCCATGGCTCTATAATCTTATTTTTTTAAATCTGATTATGTTCTTTCATGTTCTTTATAACTTGTCATTTTTCTATTTTATGTGGGATTTTCTTCCAGTCTTTGGGCTGTGTTTTCTATGAGCAAGGATCACTCACCATTTATCTTTCTATGATTCTTTCCATGATTTTCTTGGCTGTAGTATATTTACATATAGTTTCTATGTTATTTCTTCACTGTAGGCAGCTCTACCAAGGCTTTCTCATCTGAATGTTAGGGAATCACTTGGATTCCCTTATTTGTCTGAAACCTCAGTGGGTGTTGGTGTTCTGGCTGTTTTAGGGGAAGAGGGAAAGTTCAGTGAGTACCTGGTCAGTCATTTTTAGTAAATGAGCCCTGATATCTCTTCTATAATTTAATGTAAAGTCTATAATGAAATTAATTCTGTCTAGGCAGTGGCATTTCTTACTTCCTTCCACCAACTCAGAATGTAGCGGCAGTTCAGCCTGAGAATCACCTCCTTCATTCATCCCAGCTCTCCCTAGATGCAATTCATACTCTTCTCTGGCTTCTGTTTTAAAAATAATAGTTTTATTAAGATATCATTCACAAACAATAAAATTCATCCCTTGAAAGCCTGCAGTTCAGTGTATTTTTAGTATACTTACAGAGTTGTGCAACTATCACCATTATCTCATTTTAGAATATTTTCATCATCCACCGCCCCAAAAAAACCTCTACCAATTAGCAATCTCTGTCCATTGTTCCCCGCAACCCCATGTTTCTGGGAATTACTAAAGTACTTTCTATGGATTTGCCTGTTCAGGGCACTTCATATAAATAAATTGTACAGTATGTGACCTTCATGATTGGCTTCTTTCATTTAGCATGATGTTTTCAAGCTTCAGCCATTTTTTTTTTCCACTTATGGTAAGAATACTTAACATGAGATCTATACTCTTAACAATTTTTTAAGTGTAACAAATTTTTGTCTATAGGCACAATATTGTAGAGGAGAGATCTAGAATTTATACATCTTTCACAATTAAAATTTCACACACATTGATTTGTAACTTACCATTTCCCCCGTCCCCCAAGCCCTAGCACCCACTGTCCTACTCTTTGCTTCTATGAGTTTGACTACATTTAGATACCTCATAGAAGTGGGATCATACAGAGTTTGTCCTTTTGTGACCACCTTTTTTCACTTAGCATCATGTCCAACACAGTCCATCCATGTTGTCACGAATTACAGGATTTTCTTATTTTTTAAATACTGAGAAATATTCTATTGTATGTATATACCACATTTTGTTTATTCATCATCAGTTAATGAACAACTCTACTCTTGGGGGTTTTAAGAGGAAAAACCCAAAGGGTTTTGGTCTAGGTATTCTTATTTAGATAGGATGTAGCAGGGCAAGGAATGGTAAAATTCCCCAACAGTTGCTCCACCCCATCCTACTCTCTCAAACGAACCTGCCTTCCTTTCCTTTCTCCTTTGCTTACTGTTCTGGCCCATACTTATTAATAGCTGAACTGTTTGCTTGTACTTTACCATCGACTGCTCTGCAGTGCCTTTCACGTATTCTCTAGTTAAGAAAAACAAAAGTGCTGAACCATGACACACTTTCCTTTCACTGGCGAGATACCGACGTGGGTGAAATGACTCTCCCTTTCCATACTGCCTCCTTCTGCCCCAAATAAACCTTCCCCAAACTGAGTATGATTCACAAGAATGTTTAGAATTTTATATGCTCCCTTCTTTCTTTCTCTCATTTCCCTCATTCCTTGGGAATGGAGAGTTAGGAGCTCATACAAATGACATAATTTATTGTCTTTCACTTGCTCTGACTGCCACTTTTTAAGTATTATCATAAGAAGCTGGCCTTTTCTCTGAGTGCTATGTGCTTATTTTTTTCTTCTTCTATTCTTGCCTACTTTTGCTCACTTCAATAGGAGGAATTTTTGTGATTTAGCTTCACTTATTTTCAGGAGTATCCTCAGGAAATTCTCCAAATATCACCACAAATTATTTATTTAATTGCTGTCAAACACTCCATTGAGTGACTATAACCTGGTTTACTTAAGAATTCCCCTATTATGAAACATTAAATTTGTTTCCATTTTTGGCTACTATATAAATAATGCTTGGAGGAACAATTTTGTATAAATCTTTTGGTCTTGAAATTATTTTCTTAGCTTAAACTGCCAGAAGTGTAATTATATGTTCAAAGAATAGGATGATTTTAATGTAGACTGACCATATTTATTAAGACAAAAATGGGATATTGAGATGACAAAAACAGGGTGGGGTTATGTAAAATTCCATATTAATGAAAAAGTAAGATGATAACAAGTTTTATTACATGAACATATAGAGCTAACAATTATTCCTCTGTGACAGAACTCATACAAAAATTTAGGTAGACGTAGAGGGGACTGTATTTCACCATAATTATACTAAGAATGTTTCTCCAATGATATAATCTTACTCAGCAAATTTTGGTCTTTCAACACTTTATCACAAAATTTCTCAAAATCTATGACACAGTTTTGCTTTACAGCAAACAAAGCCCTCATAGTCTCAACACTTAATCTAGATTTTTAGGCTATAAGAAACCTAAAAAACAACCTAAACTCACTGCAAAACAACATGGAAAGGGGTGCAAATGAATAACACAAATTCATTGCATATAAACCACACAAAAAACCTCATAACTAATACATATATCAGTAAAACGCTTATAAAACATCACCAGAACAATAAAAAAAGTCTGTATGGAATACCACACTGAACACTCCAATGCAGGACTGCAGTGGTCAGACTGCAAAAATCATGAACATATAATCAATCATACACCAAAAAGGAAAAAAAGAGGAAGAAAGAAATGAACACACCAAATGCTATCACAAGCTGGTATATGCTAATATCCCACTGAAGAGTTACACTGTAAACAAAAAAAAGCTAACAGTCTATTTAACTGAAATATGAGTCTAAAAAATCTGAATCAAACAATGTAGGGCAGAAAGAATCTCTATGAGCAGAATGATGGTAAAAATAACAGTCAGATGCAGTCACTGTATTCCATACCCTTCACTTGATGCAAGCAAACAGCGCCTGGCTCCCACACACTAAAAGGGGCTCAGCAACCACCCCTTGAATTCCCTGCTGCTGCAGAAAAGCAAAGGGGCAGCAGTGTCTGATCATCAATAGCTCAAGAAGCCTGGCCTTGACTAGATAAAGTAAATGGAACCTCCTCTTTTGTCACACTAGTAGTTTTACTGAACACATTGATTAGCATAGACCAGGGGTGTCAAACTCAATTAAAACACGGGCCATTTGGTGCAACAGGCAAGATTCACGTGGGCCACATCACATTTACAAACGTCACCGGAACTGAGCCAGTGCGTTTATACACGCCCACAGGCCCCCAGGAAAGACACTGGGCCACGTGTATACTCATCTTCAGTAGTTAAAGGGTTAACGAGGGAATTGTGTGTACAGTATTGCCTCTATCTCCCTTAAGTGCTATTTTCTTCATGACAATGTTTTCTATTTTCATTTTATTTCAGAGCATTGTTGGCCACAAAAAATTACCTCGGGGGCTGCATGCGGCCACCAGTTTGACACCCCTGGCATAGACCCTTAAAATAAATAAACAACCCACATTCACTTTTTTTTTATTTTTTATTATATTTTATTGTTAAATATAATGGGGTGGTAACAATTAGATAGTTTCCCGATGTACAAGTCCACATCACATCACCCATGCATTGCATTATGTGCCCAGCTCCCAGAATCAGGTCCCCCTTCACCACCATATATCTGGTGCCCACACCCCCCTCCCCCCACAACTCTCCCTCCCCCCTCCTCCCTTCTCTCCAGGTAAACACCAAACCATTGAGTGTGTCCATAATGCTGGTGCCCTCTCCCACCTCCCCTCCCTCTCTCCCTCCCCCCTCCGCCCCTTCCCTCAGGCAATCACCAAGTTATTGACATTCACTTTTTTTACAAAAAATTAAAAATGGAACAAAATTGACATTTATATTAAAATGATGGGATGGTCAGGAAATATGAAAAAATGGTACTGTCCCATTTAAAACAGTACTATGATCAACCTATTTTTAAGGTCCTTGAAATAGCTATGCCAAACTATGTCCCAAAAAGATTATTTTAATTTGCATTTCCACCAGCATAGGTTAAGTGTGGCTTTCTGATTGAATTTTTGCTTTTTTTGTTTTCAAGATTTATTTTATTGTTTGAGAGAAGGAGAGAGACAGAAGAGGGGAGGGCCCAGAGCAGTCTCCATAGTTGTACATCATTAATTATGACATGTAGTGTCATTCCACACAGGTGGAAGTGGAGCCATGTGGAGAAAGAACTGAATTGGAGACTTCCCGCATGGGAGGTGAGAATCTTTGCCACCATTCTGGTGGTTACCAATTGTGCTGCAGTTCAGCATATGGGTTTGCATGGACCAGGGCCAGGATTCGATCCCTGGAACTCTGGATTGCAAAGCAAAGTACAACCTGTTGAACTATCCCGGCATCTTCCAATTTTTGCTTTTACTAAAATAAATCACCAAAACACACCACTAACACCTTATTTTTAGAATGTATAGCACTATGAATTAGAAAGAGCATAGAAATAATTGCAATTGCTTTAAAAGGCATAAAGCTGTGAGAGTGCTATTGTTATTTTGTTTTCATATCTGTGTAATTTTTTATTTCTATGAATTATTTCAATCATAAAAGTAGAAAGGTACTTGTTGGATACATATAATCTAGTAATTTTAGGTATAATAGGATTTTCCAGAATCTTGATTTCAGCTGGGCCACTTTTGGTGTTTAAACACTTTATCAAGGTAGACATACATATTGAAACACATAGTATACTGCATATTTTAAAGTGTACCATTTGATACTCTCATATATATATGAGGACTGACAGTTAAGTTCATGAACTTATCCTAGAAAAGGCACTACAAATCTCAATGCTGAATATTACTATGGCCACCTAGGGAAGCTTATACTGACTCCAATGCCTAGTCCACCCTTCAAAGAAATTTTGGAACTTATTTTCTGGAATGGCCATCAAAGCTACAGTCATCTTACCCCTTGATGTCCTGGATGTCATCAAAATGTCTTCTTTTCAATATTTCCTTCATATTCAGGTAAAGAAAAGTCATTGGTGGGCAGATCAGGTAAGCAATGAGTGGTTCAAAAACAGTTACTTGTTTTCTGGCTAAAAACTCTCTCACAGATTGTGCCATGTGAGCTGAGGCATTGTCATGACGCAAGAGCCATGAGTCATTGGTGAAAAGTTCAGGTCATTTTTGTCTAACCTTTTCACACAGCCTTTTCAGCACCTCCAAATAGTCAACTTGGCTGACTGTTCAGCTGGCACAAATTCATAATAAACAATCCCTCTGAAATCACCAAAACGTGAGCAACATTATTTTAAGTCTTGATTTGAACAGACAGAAGTGTTCTAGTCGTGGAGAATTGGCTGACTTCCATTTTGCACGCTGATGCTTTGTTTCAGGGTTTTAGTGGTACACCCATGTTTCATTACCAGTGATAGAGAACACAGCCCAAAACATTGTCTTGCCTCTCCAAAAGGTCTTGGGAAACTCAGACTCTCCTTTGCTTTTGTTCACCAGTGAGCTCCTTGAGGACCATTTTTGCACAAATATTTCTCATGCCAGTATTTTTAGTTAAGATTTTCCTGTTTTTTTGTTGATGTTTACCTGGTCTGCCACACTTCTCACAGTCAGCCAACAATTTTGACACGAAATTCTTCAAATTTTTGCAATGTTTTCATCAGTTCTATTTGTTTCAGGCTTCCCTGACCTCTCTTCATTAGTGACGCTTTCTCTCTCCGCAGAAAAATGTTGAATCCATTTGTACACTGCAATTTCTTCATGGTCTTATCCCCATCATCTTGGACTAACATGTTGCTGATTTCACTTTCACTTTTGCTAAGTTTAACAAGAAATTTAATGTTTCTTTGTTATTCTCATTCAAGCTCCAACATTCTCAAGACAGCACACAAAACACATAACAATAATGAATGCCTCTCAGCAAGACACCACCACATATCAACATGAATAAAGCTGTGAGACACTGATATATCAAGGTTTTGAAACCTTATCAAGTTGTTTGTACAGTGCTGCCAATATAAGTGCACATTGACAACTTCACGAACTTAATTGTCAGACTTCGTATATATCCATGAAACCATCACCATAATCAAGAGAAATATTTCTACCAGTCCTAAGTTTTCTCTTGGCCCTTTCTATTCTTTCCAAAACCTTCCGGCTTTCCCATTACCCCATCTACTTTTTGTCATTGGAGACTAGTTTGAATTTTGTAGAGTTTTAAATAAATAAAATTATCAGTTATATACCCCCTTTTTGATTTGGCTTATTTCAATTACCATAACTATTTTTGGAGTCATTAATATTATTGTATTTTCAGTTTAGGGTTATTACAAAAAAGTTGCTATCAAAATTTATGTACAAAGCTTTGTGTGGGCATCGGCTTTCTCTTCTCTTTAGTAAACACCTAAGAGTGGACAGGCTGGATCATATAGTAGGTATATGCTTAACTTCTAAAGAAACTGCCAGACTACAATCTAAAGTGGTTATGTCCAGTCACATCCTACCAGTAGGATATGAGAGTTCAGTCTCTTCTGCATTATCATCAACAGTTGGTGTGGTCAGTCTTTTTGAGTTTAGACATTCTAATTCTAATGGGCATGGAGTGGCATTTCGCTATGTTTTTACCTTGCATTGGAGCTGGGCTAGGTTGATGCTGTAAGGAGGCACAGTGATACAGTGGAACTCTTGTGCTCCTTTGTAGGTGTGATGGTGGATAAATTATGGAATATCTCTGTGCCTTGGTTTACTCATCTAAATAAAAATGATGAAAACTGTACTACATAATTTAACAGAGGTGTTATTGAAATTAGTGGACACAGTGGATGTAAAGTGCTTTGTAAACTATGTACACTGTATTAGATATCATGAGGATGGTTACATTGCTGCACTGTTTTTGGCAAATCACTTATTTGAGGATTAGTTTCTAGTTACCCGTATTTTCCGGCGTATAAGATGACCCCCTAATTTTACAGTTAAAACATAGGTTTAGGGCTATATTCACTGTATAAGACTACCCCCGAGGCTGTAGTCTTATACAGCGAATATAGGCCTAAACCTATGTTTTAACTGTAAAATTAGGGGGTCGTCTTATATGCCAGAAAATACGGTATATAAATTGAGGTACTAAATCAGGTGATTTCCACATTTCCTTCAAGTACAAAAATCTTGTCTAAAAAATATGGTACTGATGTTCCAATACCACATATATAGTATGGAAAAGTTCTCTTTAATGTGGAAAAAATGATAGCTAAACATTAAAAGACCATGCATACCTCGTAATTTCTTATTATCTTAGCTATGCCAGGTTTTAAAATTCTGCCACAAACTCCAATTTTTCTGTGTCCTATGTGGAGATCATTAGTAATCTCTTTGCTTTGTTTTTATAATTAATCTGATCCAAAAAAGAAAGTAATTTAGCATTTATATAGAAACTAATCTTTTGTATTCCAACATCTTCAAAATAATGTGATAGTTTCACTAAATATCATGCAATCAGTTCACAGTATTTTTGTAAACCTTAAAAAACTATATCTGGTTATTCAGGTTAAGAGTCAGGACAAATTTTAGGATGATAAAAGGTCTAAGAACCATTTTTTTTAAGATTTATTTTATTGTTTGAGAGAAGGTGAGAGACAAAGAGAAAGAAGTGGGGAGGGCCCAGAACAGTCTCCACAGTTGTATATATATCATTAGTTGTGACATAGTTTCCTTCCACACAGGTGGATGTGGGGCTGCACAGGGCAGGAATGGAACCAGGGGCCTCCTGCATGGAAGGCAAGAACCTTTACTGCTGAGCCATCCGGTGGTTACCATTTGCACCACAGTTCAGCACATGGGTTTGCATGGGCCAGGGCTGGGAATTGAACCCTGGATCTCGTGATTGGGAGTCAAGTGCTCAACCACTGAGCTATCCCGGTATCTCCAGAACCATTTATATTTTGATTTGTAAATAAATGAAATCATTTAAAGGAACACCTAACTGAAATTGAGAAGACCAAGGGGATAGCAGTATAGCATTATTAGAAATATGACAGCCTCCTTATCTTAATAATGTTCTGCCAAACACCTGTTTTATTTTTTTTAATCAGGTAAACAAATAATATAAAACTTGATAAAATAGCATCTCAAAGTTATTTTTAAGTTATTAAGAGATTTAATAATATAGCTGTACCTAATGAGTGTATTTTATAGTTAGTAGTTGACACAAATACATATTTATTTCCTGATAATTTTAATAACTTCACTGTTGTATTATGATAGTATTTAAGTACATGGCTTGAAATATACTCACAGTTATGGTTTTTTCTTCAAGTTTCCTTGAATATATTATAATTTATACATAATTTATTGGGTTTAATAGTCATATTAAATAGAAGAGAGATCTATAAAGTAGGAGCTAATATCTTCTTTTGTATTTCCCATTATTTAGCAGATTAAAAGCTGACAATGTTACATGATTTTTCTTTCTATTTTTTTTTACAGATAAATTTTTTTAATTAAATTTATTGGGGTGATTGGTTAGTAAAATTATATATGTTTCAAGTGCACAATTCTATAACACATCAACTATCTAGTGCATTGTGTGTTCACCACCCAGAGTGAGTTCTTCCATCACCACATATATGACCCTCTTTACCCTCTTCTACCACCTCCCACTCACCCTCTGGTACCCACTAAACTGTTTGTTGTGTGCATGGTTTTTTGTTTGTCTTACTTGTTTATTGCTTAAATTTTCTGTCAAAATATTTTCAAATCCCCCCAAACTCCCTATAATATTTGACCCCTTCCTTTCTCAACACCCCCTCAGTCTCTGGTAAACACTAAACTATTTTCTATGTCTGAGTTTTTGTCTGTCTTATTAGTCTGTTGCTTTTCATTTTATAGCCCATGTATTAGTGAAGTGACATGGTTCTTGACCTTTTTTTCTGTCTGACTTATTTCACTTAGCATGATAATCTCTCTTGTGATTGTCTACCATTTCTACTTAAAAATTATCTTTCTAACATTTTATTTCACCACATCATTATCTTCCTTTAGTTTCTATACAAGTACTCCATGTCAGAACTTGATATTATTGGATTTGTTGTTCCAACATTTGTAGGATTACAGTGTTGTCTTCAGTTCTTTCTCTCTCCCTGTGTTCACACCCTTTTCAAATAGGCAGAGTGACTGCCCATCCCTTACCACAGGGTTCAGCCAATAACTCACTTTGGCTAATAAGATGTTGGCTGACCCAACACAAAGTCTAGAAGAGGGTGTCTATGGCTTGCTCTCTGACACCTCTGTCATTGCCATGAGAATATCTTTGGGCCAGCCTGCTGGAGATGTGAAAATGCGAACAGAACCATGTCACCCCAGTTATTTCCAGTCACCTAGATAAGACAATAGCCAGCTGGTCCCCAATTGTGTGAAGTAGTTCTGCCAAGATCAGCAGAACCACTAAGGCAATCCGCAAGTCACTCTAGAGCAGGGATTCCATGGCGCCCGCGGCCCGATTTGTGTGCGCCCACTATTATCTGACTGCATCAGAAGTTTTTCATAAACACTAAGTAAAACTATCATTTATTTGTATACATTTGTTAGAATTTTAAAATGTTGTTTGAGTATCTACACAGGTTTATTATATGCGTTGGTATGTTTGCGATATTGTATGTATAAGTTTTTCCCTAGCTTTCGCCTTTGTACGTGTCGCGTCTTGTTTAGCCGCTGCCCTCTTTAAACTCTCCTCCATCCAACCGGGAGACGCGAAGTTGCCATTGTGATTGCGGTTGCTGGACTGATCGGGTCGTGAGGGTTAGCTAGGATCACAGTGTTTTGATATATTCAATTTTAAATGAACTAAAAGCGAGGTAGGTAATCTATTACCGATGAGCATCTTAATAATTGTTTGCTAACAGGGTTGTCATCATACTCTCCTAATTACGAGGCACTGGCCAATGAAATGCAATGCCAAAGATCACACTGACAGATTGGTTGTTTTTATGTTTTCTTTTATGTTTTTTTAAATGATTTTATTATACGTGTGTTTTTTATTTACTTTGTATTACGCTTTGTATATATGTTTCTTTGTGTGTATATAATTTGTACAATAAATTTATTATTTTAAAATTATTTTTGATTATTATTTTTTATTCTTGTTCAATAATAAATATCCTTAGAAATAGCTGGTGCCCGCCGCCCTACCAATATTTTAGAATGCGCCCTAGAATATAAAAAGGTTGGGAACCTCTAGGGCCTAGAGGCTCGAGCTGTGAACATTTAACATTGTCTGCCTGTGAGGGTTTGTGCCTGTTTGTTATGCAGTTATTGTCATAATATTGTCCTAAGTATTGTCAGAATAGATAAGCACACTTCAACTATGTCCCATTTCTAAGCAACTTCCCTTCCTGTACATATAATTTTTTAACTAAACAGGACATGAAAGTATAATAATCTACAATACAAAGGTATAGGCATCATTTGGTCAAACTTTGCAACTATATCAATAATACCCTGTATCACTGATAGTGAATGAAAAGAAGTTTCATACTCATGTTGTTTGACAAGATGGATTTCTTAATACCATCAGAACTTTTACTAGAGAAGATAAAAACCAAAGACAGTCTGATGCTTTTCTGACTTAGAAAAAAATCAAGTAGATTTCTTATAGGAAAATGGAGTTTCATTGTTAGTTTGAAGTACAGTTAGATTATACAGCTCTTAGGAAGTGGTTCTCAGCTCTAGCTGCATATTAGAAGCCCTGGGGTGAGTTCCAAAAATTATGCTCGGGCCCCATCCCAGACCATCTGAATTACCATTTCTGGAAATGAGGCCCAGGCATATATATTAGTTAACAGCTCTCCCAGGTTTTCTAATGCACAGTTGAGGCTGGCAGATGCTAACCCTAATAGGAATAATATATTATAGAGGAGAGAGCTCTAAACACGTTTGTCTGACCTCAAAAGTAGGCTCATTATAAAAAATAAGCACTGAGTCATTTCTGTGGTTACAAGGGGCAGAGCAGAGTGATGATAAGACATGAAACATATAAACAGTCACTGAAAGCACCTTTGCTTCAACATACCATAGGTAGGAGTTAAATATCTTGGGAACATTCCCAGCTTTTGTTTTGATCCAGCAGTTTCTACCTATCTTACACGGTGCAGCAGATAGTTCAACAATCTCTTGACTTTCTACTTCCAAAGCTTCTCATTAGCTACTGCTTTTTAAGCCTCCCAGTCTCAGCTTCCTCCAAGAATGCACTAACCAGGTCTGAAACAAAGAGAAGTACACTGTCTCCTGAAATCAAGAGCTGGAGCAGAGATTATGGGTTTGGAAAGTGACAGTTATGATTTCTGCCTCCACAAGTTAGGCTGCTGTTTGAATACTTTTTTTTTTTTTTTAAGATTTATTTTTTTTTATTGTTTTTTGACAGACAGGGAGAGAGAGAGAGAGAGAGAGAGAGAGAGAGAGATACAGAGACAGAGAGAAGGGGGAGGGCCCAGAACAGTCTCCATAGTTGCACATCATTGTTTTTTTGTGTTTTTTTTTTCATGTAGTTTCATTCCACAGGTGGGCGCGGGGCTGCACAGGGCAGGAGTTGGGCTGGGGTCTCTCCCCAGTGAGAACCAAACTGGGGGCACTCCCCAGTTCAGCATATGGGTCCACACAGGCCAGGGCCAGGATTCGATCCTCGGTCCCTGGGGCTGCAAAGTGAGCACCCAACCCACTGAGCCATCCCAGCTTCCCCTATTTGAATACTTTTAATGGTAGTATTGCTTATTAGGACAAGAATACCTGCTTCAAATGCAGAGAGGGCTGGGTTCAACATCTGGTTTTATCACTTAATAATTTCAGTTTCATCATTTTAAAAATGGGGATAATAATGGTCACTAGTTCATGAGGTTTTGGGGTTTATTAAAAAACATAATGCAGGAAAGTACCACCTCCACAGTTCTTGGCATATAGTAATGCCCAATAAATGTTACTTATAATAGTGATAATAGTTTTAATTTCTATTATATTATAAGGCAATTGATTTTATTCTATCAGGCAGTTCTTTATTATATTTAGGCCATTATGTATTTCCTCAGAATTTCCGATGACATTAATTTTGTTTTAACATAATAAATTTAATGTCTCTTCCACATGAAGAGTCTTCCACTATTTAAAGATATGTCTCATGTTTTCCATTTTGGACATTTTCCATCTTCTTTCCCCCTTCCTTGGGCAGACGGCCCGTTTCACTGCATGCAGTCTTAAGGAAAAGATAAGCCAAAGGTATTAATCTGTAGGGCTGCCACAATAAAGCACCACAACCTGAGCAGATTAAACAACAGAAATGCACTTTCTAACAGTTCTGGAGGCTGGAAGTCCAAGGTCAAGGTGTCAGGAGCATGGGTTACTGCGGAGGCCTCGCTCCTTGACTTAGGATGGTTACCTGCAAGCGCACATGACACTCTCGCTTTATAGGTGTCTCTGTCTAAATTTCCTCTTATTATAAGTACACCAGTCATATTGGATTTGGGTCCATCCTAATGGCGTCATTTTAACTTATTATTTCCTTAAAGACTCTCTTTCCAAATATGGTCACTTTCTGAGGAACTGGGGGCTAGGACTTCAACATATGAATGGAGTGGGGGTCAATACACACAATTCAGCCCACAACCCGGAGCTTCAGAGTCTTCTTCCAAGAGCTGGGATCCAGAGAACAGTGACCAAAGAACCTGGCAAGGCCTGGTTCACTACGTCAGGGGTGTCCTGACGGGTCTTTCCATCAGATCCCTATGGCTACCCTACCTTGGTTTCTGTCATTCACAAAACCTGGTCCTTTAGTTTTCTCTTTTTTCTATGAATGTCTGTGTCATGGTGATAATTTTTTCTTCTTTTTTCCTTTAAGCTAGCCAGTCAATTTCTATTGCTTGCAACAACAACAACAAAAAATCCCTCTAAATGATGCATAGCCCTAAGTCTGCTCTCCAAATGTGGACTCTAGACAACTGATGATGGAAGCCAACATCACCCCTTGGACGTCTCTGTTATCAGAACCAAGTTCCCAATTTGAGTTGGACCTAAAGAAAACTCTCTAATTGTGTAAGTATGCCTGCAGATATTTTTCTTTGTAATTGGATTAGATTATTTATATACTTAATATTAATCTTTTAAAAAATATGTGCTGTGAAAATACTTGAAGAAAGTGCTCAATTGTTTTTAAAAACTCAGCTTATCACCAAAGACGCTTATTAGAGATAAATGTTTTGTTTCATTAACAATTGTGATCCATGATAAAGACCACAAAAGAAGTTGAGTTAGAAACAGCTCTAATAAGGTACAAGTTCCATGTGCAAGATAGGTGCTACTCGATGATAAAAGGTTACAACTGAAAGTCAAACCCATAATGTTTGATTCACAAGGAATTTCTGGTGACTCTGGAAGAGATTACCAATTGTACTCAATGTCCATTTTTCATTTTTAAATGGTGTTAAACTGTATTAGCTGAGCACACGGCCACCCAGAATAAAGGTGACATTGTCCAGCCTCTTTACCAGCCAGGTGTAGCCATATGACTGTATTCTATTGGGTGGGATCCATGCACAAATGATATGTACAACTTCTAAGGTTTTTACTCTCCCCTCTCTTTTTTTCTTTGCCACAGGTTAATTATGGATTTAGTGGATATTTGTGTGATGAAGAAAAATAATCTTCTTTCTTGTTTTTGACTGTATTTTGGTTTTACTTGCAGCAGTATCTATGTTCTAACTGATACAATGGCCATTAATACACTTCCACTATTGGGGTAATAGTGGAAAATGGGAATATAATAAAATTGTAACCATTCATCATAAGTTGTAATCAGTGTGTCCAGTGAAGAAATGAACAACATGTATAACATTCAACTTTATCACATACTTAAAGTGGGAGGAAAGGCCTCAACTTCAATAAGAGATGTTATATCGTATGTTTCAATTTCTTAAAAAACAAAACATAAAAAACCTATAGAGACTATTTTCATGATTTCATGTGGTTTGCTAAAGCAGCATGTATTACAGTCTACTAGATTTTGTTAATAGCCTGTTTCTATCATTTTAGAGCCAAAAATAACTTAAATTTTTTAATTGAAGAGAAAACAAGAGGAAACCAAACTGAGGTGCAAACAGCTCTATCACTGTATGACTCTTCAAACACCAAGTACTCAATTTTCTTCCATCTATAGAGAAAAAAGAAAGACATAATCTGGGTGCATTATAAAACCACATACATATGCTATAACAGAAGTTAGAATGCTTTCCAGAATCTAATGCAACTGAAGTGGAAACCTTTAGCCCTGAACTTCCAACTCAAAATGTACAATAGTCCAGCTTTTGACTGTGGTATGCTCCTTGATTTAGTCTTTGGTGAAACGCTTGAAGTAGCATTCAGTGGGAAATTTGTCCATAATTTCAATTCAAATATCCAGAACCATTTGTCAGACCATAAAACATTTTCAGCTAAGTCTGATGACCTATAATTATGAGTTAGAATTTTCTTATCGAGTAGAATAAAGAAGAAAAAATAAGTCAGTTGAACAAAAACCTGATCTAACACTTTAGTTATTCATTTTTGAGACTGATGTAGACTTTTGGTTCAAAAAAGTGATTGCAAATATTAAAATCTTTCTAACAATAACATATTTTTAATTTAAAAATCCTCATGAATCTTTGAAAAAAAAATTAGCTCAAATAGAAAGTATCTATATACATCCAACATTCAGTAAGAGGAAGTGTCTTCAAAAGTTTTTTTTTTTTTTACTTCTTTTCTTAAGAGTTTACATTCTCAGATTCTTTATGGTTGGAATTCTTAACTGAGGTCCATTTTGAGTGAACTTATGAGTCCATGAGTCCACTGAAATAAAGTCAAAATTTTGATGATACAATTCACTAGCTTTTTTCAGATGCACATAAGCATCTATGACCCCCCCAAATAGGTTAAGATCCTAAAGACATTGAATGATAGATACTACATAAGAGTTGAAAATAAACTGGCTGTTCAGCATTAGAAGATTGAAGCAGCTTAATCCTTTGGAATGACAAAAGCAAAACATCTGTTGAAACAGTCCATAGCTTTCAAAACCTTGTTATTTTTCCTCAAGTGGACCAAGTCCTGCTTTCTCTCTGTGATACTGAAGCCAGTGTCTTGCAGAAGCTGCTTAATAGGCAGAGTATAACTCAAGATTGAAATAAGAGTTTGATGTTTACTGCATCAGTTTCAAAGTCCAGCTGTAAATATACTATAGTCAAGAGATGGAACAATATAATCTTTTCAAGCTTGAAAATATAGTGATGTGTAGCCAAATACTTTGAGCTGTTTGCTTGTTTAAGAAGAAATCTATTTCAAGATTTGGTTACCACTAACTCAGACAACATTTTCATCACTAAGTCCTTTCAATTCCATATCATGTGTTTCAAATTTGGCCTGCATAACTTATTTTTGTTCTACTTTTCTGTCAAAAACAATGTGGAAATCCCAGGTTATATAATTGAGGTCTTGGAGAAGCAATATACATCTAGCCAACCAAAATAAAAGAAAAACTATTATCATGAAACATACTTAAAGAAGTCTATTCTTCGTTCTCTTAAGGGTGCCAACATTTGTGATCTTAGAGTGAAGTCAAAGGAAACTAAAATGGGTTTTCCTTAATGCAGCCATGTGCAAAAACCACTCTTTACCATAACAGATCATCTGTAAAAATATTTTTGCATTTTTAAGTTCCTTGTGACGAATTCCATTTTCAATGAGATGATAATGTATTATTTTTATAATGTTCTCTGGAAGCTGAAATCATTCTATCCATCTTCTTTATTTGGGTTCATTATCATCCCCATTAGACAAGTCAAATGAAAGACTTTGCAAACTATCTCTATAACAGGACAGTCATTATAATACTAATTTCTTTCTTCTTCCCCTTTTGTATCAGATTGATCATGCAATTCATCTGAGTTACTGTTAGAAGGAAAATGTTGCATGGCTTTGATCTAACGTCTCTCCTTTCTATAGGTTTTTAAATTCACGTATGAGGATATTCTAGGAAGAACAAGTTACCATTGTGCAGAGTTTTGAAGGTAATAGTAGAGTCCACTAGGAGATGGGCAGGTTGTCAATACCTGGGCATTTAGATTTCTTTGTGGATTGGCCAAGAGGGGAATAGGACACTCTTCTGATAGCCACCTGATAGAATAAGGGAAGGATTCTATGTGGGGTGGCAGTGCAGAAAGGCTGACCATGACTGGACTGACTGTTTCTATAAAATTGGCACAAAAATGTTTAATAAAAAGAAAATGAACAGCATATGAGTATGAATTCTAGCTGAGACTTCATGAAAAAAACCTAGGAAAGAAAGAACAAAGGGCAGTCTTCCCAATGTATATGGAAGAAGTAAAATGTTTTCCTAAATTTTTCTATCAATGTCAACATTTTGGATGGAAATATTCTATAGAAGAAAGATTAGCTCCAGTTTGCTCAGAAAGAATTTTCCTGGCAAATAATCCTGTGTGTTTTTAATATGTTGGGTATACATTGTCAATCAGTTTTATATGGTAATTTGCAATATGATTCTTTTTACTCGTGAATTATTTGGAGTGGGTTTTAAAATTTCTGCATTTATCAATTTCTTGGCTATCTTTAGCTATTAATTGCATGTGATTTTATTGCATTGCTTTTTGTTGAGTAGTGCCTTGTGATTAAGTATATGATTAACTTTTGAAGATGTTCAAAGTATGCTTAAAATGTATATATGCATTTATTTATTTATAGGACTGTACACATATGTGGTATATATATATATATATAATTATATATCAATTATGTCAAGCTAAAATTCTGTTGTTCATATTTTTTTAAAGATTTTATTGTTTTTTGTTTGTTTGTTTGTTTTTGTTTTTCTTTTAAAGATTTATTTTTATTGGTTTTTGACAGAGAGAGAGGCAGACAGAGAGAGACTGAGAGAAGGGGGAGGGCCCAGAGCAGTCTCCATAGTTGACAGCATTAGTTTTCCATATGGGTTCACTCCACAGGTAGGCGTGGGGCTGCACAGGGCAGAAACTGGGCTGGGTGCCTCTCATATCAGCCCGGCAAGAACTGAACTGGGGGCACACCCCAGCTCAGCATATGGGTCCTCCTGGGCCGCAGCTGGGATGCGATCCCTGGTTTCCGGGGCTGCAAAGTGAGCGCTCAACCCGCTGAGCCATCCCCAGCTTCCCCAATTTTATTGTTTTTGACAGAGAGAAGGGGGAGGGTCTAGAGCAGTCTCCATAGTAGTACGTCGTCAGTTTTTGACATGGTTTTGTTCCACACAGGTGGGATGGGGGCCGCACAGGATGGGAACTGAGCTGGGGGCCTCCTGCATGGGAGGCATGCCAACTCAAGCCAGGGGCTGAACCCAGGGATGAGAACTGAACTGGGGGCCTCCTGCATGGGAAGCACACCCCAGTTCAGCATGTGGGTCCGCATAGGCTGGGAACGGGATTTGATCAGTGGTTCCTCGGGCTGCAAAGTGGGCACTTAACACGCTGAGCCATTCCAGTTTCCCTGTATTTTCTTAATTCTTACTAAAATTTGATTTGCTCAATCTGTATTTCAAAAAGGTTAAAAAGTTTTCACTCTAATCTTTCATTGTAGATTGCTAATTTTTCCCCTTGTATTTTTTGCTGTGTGTATTTTGAGGTGGATACTGAATTAGAATAATTGTGTCTTCTTGGTGAATTTATCATTAAGTAAAGCAACTCATGATTGTCAATAATGTTTTTAGCCCTTGAGTCTGTTCAGTATATTTCAGTTTTCCTTTGGTTACTATTCATGTGGTGGTGAATCACCACTGGTTACCCAACCAGAATCCACTTATCACTCTTCCTTCCAGTAGAACCTCATTTTGTTCAGGTCACCACCTATGTCACACAGGTGAAGGTCTGATTGGTCTAAAGGTGAGTCCATTCTGTTTTTCAGTTGATTGGTTAGTGGGTGTGAGATCCATGATACCAAAATGAAGTGTGCTGGTAGATGAGGAATCTTCAGGGAAGTTTCCTTTTGAACAAGAGCCAATGGTCTCTTATTGCCACCTGAAAATTGCTGTTTATGGTATGGCACCTATAATTGCTGCAATGATCCTGCTACAAGCCTAAAAAACAACACAGATAACCTAGAACAGAGAGATGGAAAGAATCCAGGTCCTTCATGCAACCATTTGCCCAATTTCTTTTTGTATATCCTTTTAATTTTTGTGTGAAACTTTTCTTTTAGTGCCTTATATAAACTGAATAAAGACGAGTTGCTTTGGACCCAAACACAGGGTTTTAGCCTCTTACGAGGTACATTCATCCATTTACATTTATTTAATAATATATTTGCTCTTCTTTCATCTTACTTTGCTGTTTTCAATATCTTTGCCATTTAAAAAATTTTTAATATTTTGTTATATGTGCTCGGTTTTATTTGATTCCTTCCTTATAATGTTTGTAAATTATAATCTTGTTTTCATACTGCAAATTGTTGCTTTTACAAATAACAAAAATTCTTGATATTCAGTCCCAGTTTTATAAAAGCAAAAATTGATGAAATTAGATGTTAGCAAGACTTAAATAATTATATATATTATACAAACAATGCACTGTTTATAGACAAGTAAAATGGTAATATTAATGTTCACTTAGAAAAAATTTAAGACATACTGATAGGTGATAAAAGCAGTTTGTAAAACTCTATTTACAGTTGACCTTCCATGACTTCCTTTAGTCTAGTCCCATTCCCATTGTATTTATCAGAAATTCTGTAATGTTTCTTTTCTTAAATATATATATTTTTATTTATTTTATTTTTGACAGGGAGAGAGAGATACAGAGACAGAGACAGAGAGAGAACTGAACTGGGGGAGCTCCCAGTTCAGCATATGGTTCCACACGGGCCGGGGCCGGGATTCCATCCCCGGTCCCCAGCACTGCAAAGTGAGCAGCTAACCCACTGAGCCATCCCGGCTTCCCTTGTAATGTTTCCAATGTGTAAATTCCACCTTTCTCTTGTTTTTACAGCTAGTTTAGGATTTCTCCCATTTTTATATTCCTTTAGTCTTATCATTGGCCTGAGGAGCAGTGTTAGAATTAGGGTTCCTACCTTTCCATAGTTTTCTTTTTTTCTTTATAAATTAATGCTACGTTTCATTCATTCATTTCTTCAATAAATATTAATACCTACCTATTAAGTGCTAGATATCTAAGATTAATTATAAAATTAGATATATAAGCCTAACTGCAAGATTAATTATGTAATTTGTAAACTAAAAACAGAAGGAAGAGACTGGAAGACTGGAGGTGTCTGGAAAATAAAAGCTCAGTTGGGTAGCTTTGACCATGAATGAATAACAGAGATAATCTCTCATTGATGCATGTGCTATTTCAACTAAGTAGAATAGTAATTGAAGAAAGTTAAAGTAGAAGAGATTAGTAAATTTGATGTTATTTTAAAGGTGTGAGTCTTACTCATTAACTTAGCAAAGAAAATGTTCTGCCATTTTGATACCTTAAAAACCAATAGCCTTATTTACTGCTGTGGCTCAGTTTCCTTCTCTGTGAAATGGGACTAAGTGAATACAGATAAAATAGGGTAACAATGATACTACTATAATATATTATAATGATATTATAAATACTATTTAGAGCGAGGCACTACTGTAATTAATCATACATTAGTTTCTTTAATCCTCATGACACTCTAGGAAGTAGGTGTAATTATTGTTGCTTTGCAGATGAGGCTTAGAGGCTGGTTCTAAACATTTTCTATGAGAAATATAACTTTTTGTTTGTTTCTTTGTTTGTTTTTTTAGACATTGCAAAGACCTCAAGGTTTGTAGGAAAAAAACTGAAATTATCCTTTACAGAGCAAAATTCACTGTTAATTTAAGTGCATAAAAGTGTATCACACACATTTATTCTCACCAATTAAATGTCATTGAAATTAAAATAGAATTTATGCAGACATTAATGACATATGGAACAATGGAATTTGCATGGAAATGTGTTCAGCTTTAGTGAGCGGCAAGCACAAGAATGTTTGACTCTTTCAAAAATTCAATGTGAGGGGAAGCCGGGATGGCTCAGTGGGTTGAGCACTCACTTTGCAGCGCCGGGGACTGAGGATCGAATCCCAGCCCCGGCCCGTGCAGAACCATGTGCTGAACTGGGAGCTCCCCCAGTTCAGTTCTCTCTCTGTCTCTGTATCTCTCTCCTCTCTCTCTCTCTCTCTCTCTCTGTCCAAAAACAATTAAAAATAAATAAATAAATATTTTTTTAAAAATTCAATGTGAGAGATGAGATTCACACCCCACAAATCTAGTGATTACAGCAACTTAGAAGGTAGATGGCTGCACAGCAGCTATTCACACTTTCTATTACATAGAACTGTTGTTTTTCTTTAAGATAGAAGGGGGAGAGATCCAGGCTAAATTCACCCTTGAGATTATTCTCTAACTTGCCATGGATTACTCCGTAATAGCCCTGTTTCTGATTACTTGTCTCAGACCAGTGCAGACAGGTTAAAAAATGTATTCTTGCTACTCTCCCATAGCCCAAGCTACCCAAGAAAAGCATTGTACTGGCTCCCTCACTCCACTGCCCACTTTCCCCACTGAGTGCCACCTACATGGTTGGGTGAGATGGAGCCCCTGTGTCTCAGTCTTTACATAACCCAAGGACATCAATTTAATTCCATCCCTTCATCAGCATTCCCCAACTTTTTTGGCACCAGGGACCAGTTTTGTGGAAGACAACTTTTCCACAGATCAGGGTGGGTGATAGTGAGGTGAGGATAGTTTGGGTATGATTCAAGTGCATTACATTTACTGTGCAATTTGTTCCTATTATTATTACATTGTAATACATAATGAAATAATTATGCAACTCACCATAATGCAGAATCAGCACTAGCATCACCACCTCAGCTCCACCTCAGATCATCAGGCATTAGATTCTCAAAAAGAGTGTGCAGCCTAAGAGAAGCCGGGATGGCTCAGTGGGTTGAGTGCTCTCTTTTCAGCCTGGGGTCTGAGGATCGAGTCCTGGTGCTTACCCCAGCCCCATCTCATGCAGACCGTGTAGTGTGCTTTCCATGTGGGAGGCCCCCAGTTCGATTTCTGCTGGGGCGAGCTTCCATGTGGGAGGCCCTCCTTTGGCTCCCAGCTCGCAGGGGCGTGCCTCCTATGGGAGAGGCCCCGGAACGGTTCCCAACCTGCGTAACTCCTCAACCACCTGTGTAGAATGAAACTATGTTGAAAAACTAATGACATATAACTATGGAGACTGCGCTGCCCCCCACCCTCTCCAATCGCTCTCTCTCTCTGTCAATTAAAAAAAAAATCGTTAAAAAAAAAAAGAGTGTGCAACCTAGATCCCTCACATGCGTAGTTCACAATAGGACTTGCTGTAAATGCAGATGAAGCTTTGCCTGCTCGCCCACTGCTCACATCCTGCTGTGTAGCCCAGTTTCTAACAGGCCACAGACTTGTACCAGTCCATGGCCTGGGGGTTGGAGACTCCAGCTTTATGTGGTTCTTTGTGGATGGACACACTTAGGCCCAAACCAATTTATGTTGACACTATCTAAGTCAGTTCAAGTAGCATGAAGCCTGGGCAATTTGCTTAGTGACTAGCAGAAGACAAACTCCTCAGAATGGTGTGGTAGGGGGAGATGAAATTTGGAATTGCTGCAGCCATTTTGCAACCATGAGGGAACACATTTGCCAATAAAGCCAACATTCAGAAGAGGACACAGCTGAGATAATTTCAGAAAAGTAGACAACCTGATGAAACTTTACCTAAAGATCACTCTATCTTCAGACTTTACAGTTACATGAACCAATAAATTTCCTTTATTTAAAAAAATCATTTTGATTTAGAGTTTCTGTTATTTTAACTGAATGCATCTTAGCTGATGCTGATTGTGGTACCAGGCCACAGGCCAGGACTGATGGATTACTTAGCCAAATGGTAACAGAGTGAGTATTAACTTAGGTTTTATAAATGTAGCTGATTAACTGCTTCCTGATGTCTTTTATGTGTACTCTACACTAGCATCTATCTCACTTTTGATGTAGTCCCTACCCATTTGTGTCCCTTCTTTTTGTTCATCCTTGGTGATCTGGCTAGACATCTTCTCTTTGTTTTCTAATTTGCCTTTCAGAACTTTGCTCAGTTCTGCTTTGCCAATTTGGCTAGCTGTTCCCCGTCCTGCACTTCCCCTATAGTTTGTTCACCTGCCAGGATTGCTTGTTTAAAGAGCATCCAGCTCTTCTGGACTCTTTCTTCCCATCAAGTCTCTCTCTCTCTCTCTCTCTCTCTCTTTTTTTTTTTTTTGCCAGTGCCCTAAACTTGTTGAAATTTGCTTTCCCAGAACTGATTATTTTTACCTCATCAGCTTCTTTCCTTTTCCTTAGGAAAGGAATGTTATGTGTTTTTATTACTTTCACAGAAGTTTTAATTCTTTTTTAGTTCTTTATTAACTATGACATTATTGAAAATTTAGTTAGGAAGGATCTTTGCCTTATGATACATTTTCTAACAAGTAATTATCCTCAGTGTACTTGAAATCTATTTCACAGTTTGTAGTTAATGCATTTTCTACAGTAAATATCAGGGTAGTTAGAAACCTGTCTGATTACCACATTAAAATATTAGGATGCTTGTCCTCATGTAATTCTGGGTGGAATAAAATAAAGTAAGGCAGACATAAATGTCTTTATATTGTTTGCTTACCTTAAAGTCACTATAGTAATACATTTTGAAAATTAAAAATTAAATTATCACCATAATCCCAGGAGCCAAAATAGTGACTTTTATTTTTTACACATATACCCTACCCCTACCCCCACCCCCACCACAGACACACACACTCATACACTCGTATTATTTCCATGTGTTCTTGGGAAGGAAGTTTAAGAGGTGGCTGCAAAATTACCCTATGGGGAGAGAAGTATCTTTTTAGTAAAAAAAAAGCCTTAGGATTATTTTGATTGTGGAAAGATAGTCCTTAAGAGTTGTGTTGGCTGGGTTCAGAGTAAGGCAAAGAGAATTAAATAGCTCTGCAAAAGATAAGTAAGAAACTGCAGTAAATTTGCTAACATGGCTCAGATGTGTGCACACTTCTTTTGCAAGGCAACTTTGTAGCTCACTCCATCAAGTGGAGACTGCTCACTTGCTTTGACTGTTAGAATGCAGCTGAAGAGATGGTGTACCAGTTGTTCCTAAGAAACCTTGGTTGTTCCTCATTGTTTTTGTTGCACCCAGACCAAACTCATGTGAACAAGCCCAGGTTAGCTCACTGGAGGATGAGTGACTGCATGGAGCTGAGTCAATTCAGCCCATTTGTCCCAGCTGAGTCCCCAGATTCCTAAGAGCCCAGCCACTAAAAGCAAAATCAACTTGCTACTAACAGCACATGTGTGAGGGTGCCTAGGTGAATCCAATCCAAATTGCTGACCAGCAGAATCACAGGCTAAATAAATGGTTATTTGGAATGGCTTGTGAAGCACCAAAACCTAATTGATACAGAAATATTTAAGTCGGCAAGGATAGTATTATTGGAGTGAGGGGTAGTCCTGGGACTACAGAGAAAGAAAAATAGGTGGTGAGGGGAAAAGAGCCCAATAAGGCAGGTAACATCTGCGAGAGGTTCTTGAATGTGAGAATGTCTGGAAAAGAGAACTAAGGTTGGCATTAAGAGTAACACTTTCTTCAGTCCTGCCCTAACTTTTCCACAAACACCTCCTACTCACATTTACCCAGGATAAGTGGTATTTTTCAGAAATGAAAGAAAAGAAATTTACATTTCTGAGCTCATAAGGGAATGAAAGAAGGAAGAAAAAGGGAATAGTTGCAAGCAGTGAGACTTGAGGGAATTGAAAATTTAGAGGAAGAAAGCAATGGCCAGAATTGTGAGGTAACTTGGAAAAATATGTCCCAATTTAGACTTCCTAGACATAATGGAAGAGTTGTTGAGTTTTCCACTGCATGTTGGTTCAAGCCAATTTTATCTAAACAATAGTGGATAAGGTCACCCTCCCACAAACCAGAGCACTCTTAGCCACTAATAGCCATCAGATTATTCCTATCTATCATACATATACATATGCTGTGTATTTTTTTATTTTATTTTATTATTATTTTTTACATTTGATGCCCTCTCCCCATGCCCCCTCCAGTCCCCCCTCCCCTCCCTCACCCCCAGGCAACCACCAAACCACTAACTGTGTCCATGAGTTTTTGTTTTTTTGATACTTTCAGTTATATATTCCACCTATAAGTTTCAAAAGTATAAGGTGGCTGCCCAGGACAGTGTGTGGCACAGCAGTTCAGCTACAGCATCAGTAAGAAGTGATTTTCATTGTTTCATCGTTAACTTTTCTTTAAAACATCTGGAATCAAAGAAGAGATTGGCTCATCAACCACTGTAAAAAGCTAGGTGTATTTCAGGAGATCAACTCCAGACAGGTTGATGTAGGATGCAGACAAGCCCAAGAAACTGAGGAGCTGAGGGAAGGGAGTTCTTAACACTTCAATCTGGCTGGAGGCCAGGCAAGCAGCATCAAAAGACATTGCACGCAGTAGGAAGTTCCCCTGTGCTTGGAAGTTATAGATAGCGTTGCACATGTCCAGCTCCCACAGCACTTGCTGCAGCTCTGCATAAGTTTGCCAGTTGCTCACCATCCTGGCAAATCACTAGCATTTGTCCACATTAGGCACGCATGGAACGTTAGCCAGTCTAAGAAGAAGTGGTTCCAGAGTGAGTGCTGAGAGGTCTGCAAACACTGGCACAGTGCCAGAGGCACCTTCAGGGACGCTAGCTTCTTCACTGCTACTCCTGATAAGAGAATACTATCCCCCCTACATTCCAGAGGGGAAGTAACCAAGTAGCCAGTGACTCAGATTTCTGCCTGAATTTCATTCCTAAGTCTACCTGAGAATCTGGTCTAAACGTTTGAAATTCCACAGCTGGGGCGGAGGCTGTGGCTGCAGCTGCCCCAGGGGCACATGAGACATTTACCTTTTGTACAACCAGGGGCCATGCATGCAGACCTGTGGGTCCCAGGGGATCATTTTCCTCTCCCTCACTCTTCTATGAGGAGTCAACTACTATCATTGCCTCCAGCTTCCCCACCCCAAGACGCTGGAACTTTTCTTCCAGGGGGTGGCAAGCACTCCTTTCTCCTTCCAGGTCATGCCACAGCTCCTGGCAAGATTCCTCTCAGGAGGCTGGAGGTCACTTACCACTCATGGAGCTGTCAGAAATATCCACCCCACGGCACAAGCCGCTAAAGGGGCAATTTTTTCTCTATAGTTTCCCCTATGGTGCACAATATCTGTTCTATACTGGCAGGGGTCCCATTGATCTCTGACCAGTCTTTGGGGGGGCGGAGGGGGAGCAGGCAGGTTCCTCTGTGGCATACAATGCTTTTCCTATACTGGCTGGGGTCCCATCAATCTCTGACCATTTCTGGGCATGGGGAGAGGGTGCCCATGCAGTTTCCCCTATAGTACAACAGCTTTTCTTTATTGGCTGGGGTTCAACCTCAGACCAGCCCTGGGGGGAGCCCAGGCAAAAAGGGCCAGGGCTACCAAGTGCCACATATTCATAGCCAGCCAGCCAGCAAGCCTACCCTCCATTGGTGCCCAGGCTCCAATACCAACTTGTGATGGATCCTACCGACTATGCCAAGTGTATCACAGAAGATCAGCTCCAGACAGGTTCATGCAGGATGCGGACAAGCCGAAGAAACTGAGGAGCTGAGAGAAGGGAGCTTATAGCACTTTAATCTCGCTGGTGGCCGGGTGAGAAGCATCAGAAGACATTCCATGAACTGGGAAGTTCCCAGTAGCTTTTATATGTCCAGTAAACAAAGGTGACTATATGCCCACCTCTTACATTAGAGCTTCATAACAAGTTATATAACCAGCAGACCCGGTAGTGCTGTCTGTGAGGGAATCCATTTGTCCTACACTAAGCAACAGCAAAGCAAGTATGAACTTAAAACTGAATTCCTGGATGTATTTGCAATGAAGGGAGAAACACAGGCAAGATGTGAAATCAGGGTGGTCCAGCATATTTGGGGAAGAGATACAATTTAGTTGGGTGGATTACAGTGGGCAATACTTTGAAATACCATATGATGTATTTTTCTTCTTTAGTATTTCCAGTGTCTGTATTTTTGTTTGTTTGTTTGTTTGGTTGGTTATTTGGTTGTTTTTAATACCTTTCAGCCTCTGCTCCATTAAGCCAAGAAGCGAAAGATGATTTTTCACAGAGATAGGAAACTGGAGTATTACCCAGAACAAAGAAGTCCTTGCTCAGTTTTTGGTTTCAAGCTAGATTTTAAAAATCTGGTCTGTAGAGAAATAATACTCTCAAAAAATTAACTTTCAAGCAAGAGTAGGAAGTTTTCTCAGACCTCTTAGAACAGTGTTTTTGTATAAAGAACCAAAGCTTGAAGGGTCCACCTCAGAGAAAGATGAATAGAATTTGAAAAAGTTCCTGCCACACAAAGAACGAAACTCCTCTGTTTGGGGTGGAGTGCCTGAGAGTGTAAGAAACAGAAAGGAAAGAGGTTGTCCATGAGTGCTTGGCCTACTTGGAAATTTGAGAGAAATAAATTTCAGAGAGAGCCTGGAGGGGGTTCAAGACTCTCAGAGTAGTTCCAGTGTCAGCAAAGCACCATGTCTGGCCGAGCTGAGGAAGATGTCTAAGCCCGTGAACTCGGAGCAGCCTCACAAGTCCTCACACAGAGCTCGGTGGTGCTGGCAAAGCAGCCAGCAGGTCCTGCCCCCACCCTCATTCTGGGAAAAGACCCATCCAGAAGCCAAAGAGGCAGGGCTTCCTGAGCGAAGCTGCAGAGGTAGGGGCTCCTTGACCAGGATCCAGGGAAGACAAAAGGCATCGGTACAGGAATTGGCACAATGCCCAAACACAAGCCACATGGCTGTGACCACCAGCACAGGACGCCCATCGCCTGGGAGAAGCCAGGCTCCCTGCAGTACAACATGGAAGAGGAGGCTAGTGATGGGAGGGCAACATAACTTAGGTGGCGGTGTCTGCATGTCTCCTAGGACTCCTGCTCACAGGCACCAACAGGGGAAGGAGGTAAGGAAGGACAGAACACTTGAGGATGTGGAATACTCTGAGAGTCATAGGAGTTAGCTCAAGAGAACTATCTTAAGTCAAGAAGGGCTAAACACTTTTAATTGGCAAAGTCAAGTTTTTCAGCCATCAATGAAAAGACATGCAAAAATAAAAGGAAATTATATAATTTTTTGCACATCTGAGTCAGCATCTGTGATTTTATTTTTTATTTCTTTTATTTATTTATTTACTTACTTACTTATTTTATCAGAGTAAATGTAGAATAGATTTGAAGGAGAATAGTAAGAAAAGACAGGGGAGGTAGAGCACTAAAGTTTTCACTGAGGGAATAGAAATCAAAGACAATCATGTCAATCCCTCTGACCTCTGAATAGAAGGGCCATGACTAAATTTGATAATCTAAAAATAAATCGAAGGTTTCCTCCTGGAGAAAATTATGCTGAGTAAAATAAGCCAGTCATAGAAGGACAAATACTGCAAGATTCCATTTATATGAGGTTATCTAAAATAGTCAAACTCTTATCATAATGATCACAAATGGTAAAAATTCATTATTTTCAATGGTCAAGTAATATTCCATTGTATTTATGTACCCACCTCTTTTTTATTCAACCATCTATTGATGGGCCCTTGTGTTGCTTCCATATCTTGGCTATTGTAAATAGGTTTGCAATGAACATAGGGATGCATATATCTTTACAAATTAGTGTTTTGGATTTGTTTGGGTAAATACCCAGAAGTGAAATTGCTGGATCATAGGTAGGTTTATTTTTAATTTTTGAGGAAACTCTAAACCATTTTTCTAAAGGCTGCACCAATTTGCAATCCCACGAACAATGTGTAAGTGTTCCTTTTACTCCGCATCCTTACCCACACTTGTTTTTTGGGTTTTGTTTGTTTGTTTGTTTTTGTTGTTGTTGCTGTATTAATGAGAGCCATTCTGACAGGTGTGAGGTAATATCTCATTGTAGTTTTAATTTGCATTTCTCTGATAATTAGTGATGTTAAGCATCTTTTCTTTTTTTTAATTGTTAAATTTATTGGGGTGACATTGGTTGGCAAAAATTACATAGGTTCCAGGTGTACAATTCTACATCACATTGTCCATGCATTGCATTATGTGCTCACCACCCAGAGTCAGTTCTCTTTCCATCACCATATATTTGATATCCCCTGCCTAGTCCCCCAGCCCCCTACTCTCCTACCCATCTCCCCCCCTACCCTCATACCCATTTCCCCCCTTACCCTCAGGTAACCACTACACTGTTGACTATGTCAATGAATTTTTGTTTCTTTGTTACTTTCAGTTTTATATTCCACCTATAAGTGAAGTCATATATTTCTTGACTTTTTTGGTCTGACTTATTTCACTTAATATGATGGTTTCAAGCTCCATCCATGATGTCACAAATGGCTGTATCTCATCTTTTCTTATTGCTGAGTAGTATTCCATTGTATAGACATACCACAACTTCTTTATCTAGTTATCTATCAAAGGACACTTTTGTTGCTTCTGCAACTTGGCCACCATGAACAGCGCTGTGATGAACATAGCAGTAATATATTGTTTCAAATGAAGGTTTTCAGGTTTTTTGGGTAGATACCCAGAAGAGGGATTGCTGAGTCATATAGCAAATTCATTCCTAACTTTTTGAGGAATCTCCATACAGCCTTCCATAATGGTTGTCCCAATTTATATTGCCATCAACAGTGTATGAGGGTTCCTTTATTCCAAACAGCCTCTGGGCAATTGTTATTCCTTGTCTTGTTGATTATAGCCATTCTAGCAGGTGTGAGGTGTTATCTCATTATGGTTTTAGTTTGCATTTCCCTAATTGCTAGTGATGTTGAACATTTTTTCATGTTTGTTTGTATGTCTTTATAGGATAAGTTTCTGTTTAGGTCTTCTGTCCATTTTTTAATTGGATTGTTTTGTTGTTGTTGAGTTGTATGAGTTCTTCATATATTTTAGATATTAGCTGCTTATCAGAGGCATTGTTTGCAAATATGTCCTCCCATTCTGTTGTTTTACTTTTTACTTTGTCGACAGTTTCCTTTGCTGTGCACAAGTACTTTAGTTTGATATAGTCCCATTCATTTATTTTTGCTTTTACTTCCCTTGTCTTTGAGGTCAAGTTTATAAAGACATCTCTGAATCCAAGGTCTGTAAGTTTAATACTGATGTTTTCTCCTATGCAGTTTATTGTTTCGGGTCTTATGTGGAGGTCTTTAATCCACTTTGAGTTAATTTTGGTATATGGTGACTCTTCACAGACCAGATTCATTCCTTTGCATGTGGTTTCCCAATTTTCTCAGCATCATTTACCGAAGAGGCTTTCTTTTCTCGATTGTATATTTTTGCTTCTTTGCCAAAAGTTATCTGTCCATATATTTGTGGGTTATTTCTGGGTTTTCAATTCTATTCCATTGGTCTGAATGTCTATTTTTCTGCCAGTACCAGGCTGTTTTGATTATTGATGCCTTGTAGTATAAACTAAAGTCAGGGAGCATGAAGATTCCAGCCTTATCATTATGTTTTTTTTTCATAGGATTGCTTTGGTGATTTGGGGTCTTTTGTAGTACCATATGAATCTGATGATTTTTAAAAATCTATTTCTAGAAAGAATGTCATGTTGAATTTTGATGAAAATTGCATTAAATCTGTATATTGCTTTGGATAATATGATCATTTTAACTATGGTATGTTGATTCTTCCAATCCATGAATATGGAAAATCTTTCCATTTCTTTGTGCCATCAATTTCTTTTAATAGTGTGTCATAATTTTACATTTATAAGTCCTTTACATTCTTTGTTAAGTTTTTCCTTAGTATTTTATTCTTTTTTTATTTTTTTTGCAATAGCAAAAGGTAACGTTCTCAATTCTTTTTCTGATGTTTCATTTTTCATATATAAAAATGCAATGGATTTTTGTAGATTGGTTTTTGTGTCCAGCAACTGTACTGTATTTGTGTATTTTTTCTAATAGTCTTCTGGTGAGTCTTAAAATTTTCTATATAAAGGACCATGTCATCTGTAAAAAGTGACAGTTTAACTTCTTCACTCCAAAGTTGGATGCTTTTTATCTCTTTCTCTTGCCTCATTGCTCTGGCTAAAACTTCCAGTAATATGTTGAATAGCAGTGCTGACAGGGGACATCCCTGTCTTGTTTCTGACTTTAGATGAAAAAGTTTCAGCTTTTCCCCATTCAGTATGATATTCACAGAGTGTTTGTCATATGTCGCCTTTATTATGTTGAGATATTTTCCTTCTATACCCATTTTATTAAGTGTTTCAATCATAAATGGATATTGTATCTTGTCAAGTGCTTTTTTTGCAACAATTGATACAATCATAAAGTTCTTATCTTTTAGTTTTGTTTTTTTGTGAATTTTGGGACACCCTTTTATATATATATATATATATATTTTTTTTTTTTTTGACAGAGAGAGAGAGAGAGAGAGAGAGAGAGAGAGAGAGAGAGAGAGAGAGAGAGATACAGAGAGCGAACTGAACTGGGGGAGCTCCCAGTTCAGCATGTGGTTCCGCACGGGCCGGGGCCGGGATTCGATCCCAGTCTCTGGTGCTGCAAAGTGAGCGCTTAACCCACTGAGACATCCCGGCTTCCCCAACTTTTAGTTTTTTTATGTAGTGTATCATAGATTGTTTTTTTGTATGTTGAACCATCCCTGTATTCCTGAGACAAATTCCATTTAATCGTGATATATAAATTTTTTAATGCATCATTGTAGTCTATTTGCTAGTATTTTGTTTAGGATTTTTGCATTGGTGTTTATCAGAGATTATGCTCTATAGAGTGTGTGTGTGTGTGTGTGTGTGTGTGTGTGTGTATGAGTGATTCTTACCAGGTTTTGGTATTTCAGTAACGTATGCCTCATAGAATGAGTTGGGAAGTATTGCCTCTTCTTTAATTTTTGGAAACAGTTTGAGGAGGATAAGTGTTAGTTCTTTGAATGCCTGGTAAAACTAGATAGTGAAACCATCTGCTCCTGAACTTTTGCTTTTGAGGAGGTTCTGTATAATTGTTTCAATTTCCTTACTGTTAATCGGTCTTTTCAGATTATCCAGTTCTTCTCTGTTCAGTCTAGGGAGGCTATATGTTTCTAGAACCTTGTCCATTTCTAGGTTGCTAAATTTGGTCACATATAGCCAGCCCTTCATAGTATTCTCATATGATCCATTGTGTTTCTGTGGTATTAATTGTATTTTCCCCTCTTTTACTTCTAATTTTGGTGATTTGTGCCTTTTCTCTTTTCCCTTGATGAGCCTAGCCAGGGGCTTGTCAATTTTATTAATTGTTTCAAAGAACCAGCTTTTTGTTGCATTAACTTTTTCTATTGTTCTTCTGTTTCCTATTTTATTTAATTCTGTTCTAATTTTTATTACTTCCTTCCTTCTGCTGACTTTTTCTTTTCTGTTCCTTTTCTAGTTCCTTAAGATGTGATATTAGGTTGTATACTTCTAATTTTTCTTGTTTGTTGAGATAGGCCTGCAGTGATATCAATTTCCCTCTTATTACTGCTTTTACTGTATCCCAGTAATTTTGATGTTATGTTTTCATCATTGTTAGTTTCTATATATTTTTTAAGCTCTTCTTTTCTTTCTTCTGTGGTTCAGTCAATCTTTAATAATATCCTGATTAATCTTTATGTATATGCTTTTTTTTTCAGTTGATCTCCAATTTAAAGCTTTGTGGTCAGACAATACACTTGGTGTTATTTCAATACTCTTAAATTTGTTGAGGCTAGCTTTGTTACACAGCATATGGTCTATCCTTGAGAATGTTCGAACTGCACTAGGAAAGAATCTATAGTCATGTGTTGTAGGATGAAATATCTTATAAATCAATTATGTCCAATTGCTGTAATGTATCATTTAAAGCTGATATTTTCTTATTTATTTTCTGTTTAGAGGATCTGTCCAAAGCTGTCATGGGGGTGTTTAGCTTCTACTGTAATTGTGTTTTTGTGAGTTTCTCCTTTTAGTTCTTTAGTAGTTGCTTTGTAAATTTTTGTGCTTCTTGATTGGGGGCATATATATTAATAAGTGTCATGTCTTCTTGTTGTATTGTTCCATTTATCATTCCAAAATGTCAATCTTTGTCTCTTACCTTCATTTTGATCCTAAAGTATGCTGTTTCATTAGATATAAATGTGTCTACACCTGCTTTTCTCTGGATACCATTTGCTTGAGGTATTGTTTTATATCCTTTTTTTTTTAAGATTTATTTTTATTGTTTGAGAGAGGAGAAAGAGAGAGAGAGAGAGAGAAAGAGAGAGAGAGAGAGAGAGAGAGAGAGAGAGAGAGAGAGAGAGAGAGAGAGAGAGAAAGGGCAGGGGGCCCAGAGCAGTCTCTGTAGTTGTACATCATTAGTTGTGACATTTCCATTCCACAGAGGTTGATGTGGGGCCACATGGGGGAGAGAACTGAACTGTGGGACTCTTGCTGGGTGGCAAGAACCTTCACCACCAAGCCATCCCAACAGTCACCAGTTGTGCTGCTGTTTCGCATATGGATTTTCACAGACCAGGGCCAGGAATTGAACCTGGACCTTGCAATTGTTAGAAAAGCACTCAACTGCTGAGCTATCCTGACATCCATTTTCCACTATTTCACTTGGAGTCTGTAATTGTCCTTGTGACTGAGGTTTGTCTCTTGGAGAAAACATAAGGTTCAGTTTTGTTTTTAATCCAGTTTGCTACTCTGTGCCTTTTTATTCCTGAGTTCAGTGCATTTACATATAAGGTGATGATTGATATATGAAGATTTCCTGGAACCATTTAACCTTTTGTTTTCTGGTAGCTCTTTGTTTTTATTGCTTCTTTGGCTTTTTTTCTTTCTATCAGTTATTTTAGTTTGACAGTGTTTTATGGTTTTTCATTTTTTTTAATGGGTCTCAGTTCTAAATGTTTTTTTGAGTAGTTCCCATGAAGTTTGTCAAAAAGAAAGTATCATATATGCTGTAGTTTCTTTTCTTAGGGATGCTTCTTATCTCCAATCTCTCTGGAAGTTTAAACCTTTACTTCCTCTCCTTTTATATTTTTGTTGTCCTAGTTTATCCCTATTTATTTTTACTTTTCATTACAGATCAAATAGCCTACTTCAGTATTTCTTGAAATGCCAGCCTTGTGCTGGAGAATTCCCTCAGCTTTTGTATGTCTACAAAGATCTTTATTCTTCCTTCATATCTAAAGGATAACTGCTGGATAGAGTATTCTCTGCTGGTAATTTCTCTCCAATATTTTGAATACTTGACTCCACTCCCTTCTGGCTTCTAGAGTTTCGTTTGAGAAGTCTGATGACAGTCTGATTGGCTTTCCTTTATAGGTTATGGTGTTTTTTTCTGGTTGCCTTGAGGATTCTTTCTCTGTCTTTGACCTTTAACATCTTCAGTATAGTATGCTTTGGAGAAGGTCTTCTAGAATTCAGGTAGCTAGGAGTCTTGTTTCCTTTTTGGATACAAGGTTCCAGTTTTATTTCATAGATTCAGAAACTTCTCATCTACTATTTGTCTGAGCAAATTTCCTCTGCTCCCTCCAGAATACCTATTATTTTTATATTATTCTTTCTAATGGAGTCAGATTTTTTTCAGAGATCTTTCAGTTCTTTTATTGCTCAGTTCTGTCTCTTCCTACTGTGACATTTCTATATTTCTGTCTTTGATTTCACTAATTTTTTCCTCCATCTGGTTGGCTCTACTTCCTTTGCTATCTGTTTCATTTTTCATTCTTTTTTTGTGTTGTTTACCTCCAGAATTTCTATTTGCTTCTTTTTTACAGTTTCAGTTTCTTTGCTAAAGTATTCCTTTTGCTCATAGATTTTTTTTTTCTTCTGAGAACATGTAGCTGCTTTTCTGTGCTTCGCTGCCTTTTGATCTCTGAGTATTTTCAGAACTGCAATCTTGAATTTTGTGTCATTTAGCTCTTTTCTGGAGATTTTTTATTTTCTTTCTGAGCACCTTTGTTCACTAGGGTACTCATTGCTATTGGAGAGTTTCTATTCCTGGGCATAAAGACTTTTCCCATGGTAGATGTGAATACCTCTTTTACTTCCCAGTTGGTGTCACTGCAGCATCCTACAATATTTTTTCTTGGTTACTCCATTTTCTTACAGTGGGAGACTCCCTAGAAGGTGAGTTTTTTTCTCTTCTTTGACTCAGAGCCTCTTATTTGGGAATATATGGTGGGCAAGGGTATTCTATGGCTCTGAGATCCCACTACAGTCAGAAGCTGCAATGCCTGTGCTTTATACATTTCCTGATCCCTCTACCAGCATCAGTGGAAAGGGAAGGGCTAGGGTTTGTTGGAAAATGCACAGGTCTGTTTTTGGCTCAGGGCAGTGGTAGTAGACTGCTTGCTAACACTGGGTGGAGCTGTGGGGGGTGAGCCTTATGAGAGGGTAAGGGGAATGAGTCAGGTTCTGTGTCCAAAGCAATGCTACAGTTTGATTGGGGCCCTACCTCATCTAGGGCCACTTCGTGCTTTAGCCACTAGTGCTCTGGCTGCTGGTGCTTTGCTGGCTGCCCCACACTCTAGCCTCCTGCGCTGCTCTCTGGCTGCTGGTGACATGCTGCTTAGGTCTTCTGTACCTCACTGTGGCTACCTGCTCAATGCTATGAGTCCTCTTCCCATACTCTTTCCACTTGCACCATACTCACCCCAACAAGAACCAAACTGGGGGCCTCTCACATGGGAAGCACACCCAGTTCAGCATATAGGTCTGCACAGGCTGAGTTCAGGACTCAATCCTTTGTCCTCAGGGTGCAATGTGAGCATTTAACCCACTGAGCCATCCTGGCATCCCCTGTCTCATTCTTGACAGGTTGGTTTTATGTATTAGGTATCCTATGGGGCTCAGTGACAAGTCTTCCATGATTATTTGAGCCAGGTGCTCCAGGACTATTCCTTGTATGGGTTGCGTGTTGTCCTCCTGTTGTAGTTAAGCCTTGATTGCCATTAGCACATCAGTAGCTGAGACTGACCCCCAGGCTTACTGATTGTGAGGGTTTATCATGACCACAGAGTAAAAGCTGCTGTGTAAGGGCTGATACCATGGAGTGGAATTTGCCCCAGCAGGCTTTCATACCTACCAAGACCACCCTTTGGGTGTACTGCTTGTGGCTCTAATCTGGTGATGTTTTGTGACATTTTGAAGCTGACCACCAGGTATGCTGATTCTGTGACCTCCACAGGGGCTCCAGTACAGGTCAAGATAAGCTACTGACCATGACCAGCCTGGGGCTACCTGGTAGGAGGTACAAAGCAATCTGTTCTTGTTAACTGCGTGTACTAGACCTGGAGATGCTGTGATCCAAGGCTGGCTGCCACCAGTACTGAGCTCAGCAAAAGGCTCTGAGCATCCCAAGTCCTGCTGCTTCCTGATGGCTGCCTATAAGGCTCAGCTACTAAAATAGCCTTGGATGGTACTGGAGTTGGGTGAGGTGGGGTCTTAGAGAGTCACTAGAGTTGGGCAAGTGGTGTCCATGAAGTTATGCAGATTTGGCACCAGTACTGAGCTTGAATCCATTTAACAAAAGGCACAAAGCCTGCTGAGGCCTGCAGACTCCCAAGACTTATACAAGAAAGACCACAAAGTAGCCAAAGGTTGACTGTCTACCACTCAAAGAACCTCTAGCAGTGCATGAGTTAGATGTGGAGTAGGATCTCAGGGAGTCACCAGCATGGAGCCAGTGGACTTCACCATGGCAATGCAGGTTCAGATTTGGCTGTGTGTGGGGAGGGCTAAACACAGAGACAATGGCTGGTGTCTCTCCAGCACTCACCCTGAAGCCATACAATTCAATTTCTCCCTGAATATCTCTAGTGCCTTCCCAAGCCTCCATCCTTTCTCCTGTGCCTAGGGTGTGCCTGTAAGGGAAAAGTCTATGCATATCCCTTTAAGAGGAATGCTGGGATTCTAGCTGCCTTCTGGATGAACAAAATTCCAGCCAATTTTCACAGCCAGACATTGTGGGGGCTCCTCTTCTTGGCAACTAATGTTGCAGGCTGGGGAGTCCACTGTGGGGCTGGAATTGGACCTCCACAGCAGAGATGTCAATTGAGATGTTCAACTGCCACCTATGGGTGTCAGACTATCTTGTTTCTCATCTTCATCCTTCTAACCATTCTTGACATGGCTTCTTATATCCTTAATTATGAGCATCCCATTTAGCCACTCTTCAGTTATCCAGGTTGACTGTTCTGTAATTTAGTTGTAATTTTGATGTGGTCATGAGAGATGGTAAGCACAGCATTTCCCTACACTACCACCTTGACCAGAACCCAAGGAATTATTTGTAAGCAAGGAAACTTTGGAAGGTGTTTGATTTGTTTATTACCTTAATTGTGGTGCTATCATGGGTGTTTGTACATGTCCATATTTATCAAATTGTACACATTAAATATGTGCATTTATTTGTATATTAATTAAAGTTCAATAAAGCTTTTTATTCTTTTTTTATTGTTAAATTTATTGGGGTGACATTGGTCGATAACAATTACATTGTTTCCAGGTGTACAATTCTACATCACATTGTCTATGCATTGTATTGCATTATGTGTTTCCCACCCTTTTTAAAAAAAGAATAACATGAGGGTTTTGTAAGGCTCATAAAGAATTCCTATTCCTTCTTTGAGACTTTAGTACTCTGCCTAAAAGGTATAAATAAGAAATATTCTTTCTGAGAAAATCAGTAACAATATAATCCAAAATTGAAATTTTTACACAGCCAGAGTGCAGGGAATGTCCATTTGAGCAGAATCTGCAGAAAAACTCTGTGAAAAGGGACCACAAGGCTTGGCTAAAGCACATCTGTCTTTCACATCTGTCTTGCACATTCATAATACTCATAAGCAGAGAAGAAAAGACTCTCCTTTCCTTTGTACCTTGAAGTTTGTTGTTTTAGCTCATAATTAGTTCAGTTTAAGAGAATAATCTAAATAAACTGACCTCAGAGAATACAATGTGTTAGCTTGTCTTCTGTTTCAAATCAGTGTCAGTAGTTCTTTATTGCTTCAAACAGCACAAAATAATTAAGGTGATCCCTTAATGTTTTACACCTTGCAAGTGAAGATTTAGGAATGACTATCAAAGCTTTAAAAAGTAACACATTTTCTTCAAAGCAAACTCCCAGTCTTACTGTGAGATGCTCTCCCAGTATGCACAACATTCAAGCAAGATGAGGTTTTGTTGGGGATCACCCTTTCTCTGCCATGGAGGAAACGACTGTGTGGGAGTAGAGAGTTGGATTTACAAGCCATTAGGGAACCTGTCTCACCATCTTTATGGGCCTATTTGTATGGAATTTTGAATTCCATCCACAATGCAAATTGAGCAAGTTCTCATGGCAGGTCCCACCAAAGAACTATTTCTCACAGCTCCTACACAAACTTCTCAGAGGCCTTCAATGTCTTTTGCTCTCTAAAAGTGCTGAATTATACATGGAGTTGCAGAAAACTCACATTTGCCCTTTAGCACAACCTAAACATCATATAGTGGAAATTATGAGAGTTATGTGCATTTTTAAGGCCATTTTGGTACTATTAGTGGCATGACTGTAGGACCTTACTATTTTTCCAAAAATATGACTATGCCTTCTGAAATGCCTAATTTGCACCCACTGAATCACACACTGAGAGAATCTGGATCGTTCAGAATTAAAAATATACTGAACTGACTGAAGTAACTTGAGGGAATTCTTTGTCGATGAGTCAGTGACTGTGAAACTGTTGAAATGCTTAACAGAGTCCCTTCTAGAAAGTCCCTGTGTGAGGGTATTTGAATTCTACTGATCTTGCGAGTAAGCATGCCCCAAACCACCTTCTTTTTTTAAATTATAGATTTGAATAGTTACATTTTAAAAATAACTGTACCCAATCCAGCAATTCCCAAAAGAATTGAAAGCAGTGACTCAAACAGATATTTGTACACCCGTGTTTATAGCAACATTATTCACAATTGCCAAAAGTTGAAAATAATCTAAATGTCAATCAATAGATGAATGAATGGATAAATACCATGTGGTGTGCCTACATACAAAGGAACGGTTATTCAGCCAAAAAAGGGAAAGACATTCTGACCTCTGCTACAACATGATGAACCTTAAAGACATTATGCTGAGTGAAATAAGCCAGTCAGAAAAGGACAAATATTGTATGATTTCTCTTATATGAGGTTTCTACAGTGATCAAATTCACAGAGACAGAAAGTAGAACCTTGGTTACCACGGGCTGGGAAAAGAAGGGAATGGGTACTCTTTATGGATACAGAGTTTCAGTTTGGGAAGATGCAAATGTTCTGCAGATTGACAGTGGTGATGCTTACATAACAGTGTGACTATACTTAATGTATACGTAAACATGGTTGAAATAGTAAACTTTATGTTATTTATATTTTACCACAATAAAAAAAAACATTTTTTTAAAACCCCACTGTATCCAAAATGTAGTGTTAACTGTGGCATTCTGGATGAATTGTACTAAATTCACATACATTTTAATTTTAAAGGCTACCATGCCAATAGGAAGAGCATGACTCTGAGAGAACTGTCAGGAGGGATGAAATCCCTAAGACAGAATGGCTAATGATCTGTCATAACCCGAAGAAATAATGAAAACTCATATGAATTGAAGAAATAGTACTGAGGGAAAAAATCCTTTAACCTAACAAAGTGGATAGACTCCGACTTGTCCAACATGGTACCCATTGGCCACCTGTGACAGGTGAGCACTTGAATGTGGTTAGTTGAACTGAACTATGCTGTAAGAATAAAATACACACTAACTTCAAAGATTTAGTAAAAAAAAAGTAATATATTTCAATAATTTTTATGTTGATTAATATTTTAGAAGTATTGGGTTAAATTGAACATTAAAATAATTTCACCTGCTTTTACTTTTTAAAATACAGCTACTAAATTTTTTTACATTGCACAGTGGCTCATCTTATATTTCTGTTGGATGGCACTACTCTAGAGATATACCAGGGAAATCCATGGTACAACAGCATATAGCAGCATAGAGGTAGAGTTCATTTCATGATCATGGGCTCATTCACTAAGGTATGAGAGAACAACACTGATTGTGACTTTTAAGACTCTGTCAGTTCTGCCAATTTTTTAAAAACATTTTTTCTCATACTTGCTCCTTTCTCTT